>VUYV01000086.1:3232170-3376171 GCA_008711295.1 Anarhynchus alexandrinus | reverse complement strand
TGCACTTGCTTTTGTTGAACCTCATTAGGTTCTTCTCTGCCCAGCTCTCCAGCCTGTCCAGGTCACGCTGGATGGCAGCGCAGCCCTCTGGAGTGTCAGCCACCCCTCCCAGTCTGGTATCATCTGCGAACTTGCTGAGGATACACTCTGTCCCCTCATCCAGGTCATTAATGAGTATATTGAACAAAATTGGACCGAGTATTGACCCCCGGTGGACACCGCTGGTTACAGGCCTCCAAGTAATGGTTTTACGTATTCTGCAGACACCAAATCTCCTTTTTTTTTTTTTTTTTTAAATGGATGGTCCAAGTGATGAGCAGTTGAGACCAACCACTCAATTCTACAGTGAAAAAGTATAATTTAGCGGTGGTTGCTGCTACTTTTCCCTAGAACCAAGAAAGGGCTTTTGTGTTTTTTTTTTCCAATTCTACTCATTTATTTAATCTTTCCCACAATTTATAGTTTTAGACTGACATGGCTAAAAACCTAATAATAGCTTTCTTGAATAAGAGAGGACATTAAGATTTTTGACATGTTAATGCTCCGTATAAAAGAGCTAAATTAATTCCCAGAATGAACCAGCTCAAACCACAATTTAGGAGGAGCAGTGCCTGTTTCCTGGCGCTCCACGTATCTGAAATTCAGTGGGAGGTGTAAAAATTACACCCTGAAGTGGCAGAAATACATAGTAAGAACAGCCGCTTCCGTGAAAAATTAGAATTTTATTTCAGGTGTGGGGTTTCCATCCAGTTGTACTAGAGGGAGTGAAGTTATTCTGAAGAGCTACTGAAAAGTCTTGTGATTTGTTTACGTGCTTCCCAAAGTTGGCTACATGGAGCTCCCCGTACAGCCAGCCTCATCAATTTTGACTGGGTAATTCCTGCACGTAACGCAGGTTTTGCAGTGATTACTGTAACGGCTCCCGTGTTATCAAAACCAACCACTTGGTTCTAGCATTATCAGGTTTAACGTTTCTTTTCAAATTTCAAAGGGTTCTTTCTCTAGTTGTGCTGAACTACTTGCCTGTACATGAATCAATTTACTAAACTTCGCATCTCCTAACCTTGTTTGGAAAAGCAAACTCCTGGAATTTTACAAAATTCCCTCTCACAGACGATGGACTTACCTTTCAAATGTGTATTCGCTTTCAGCCCTGAAGTAGTACACGTGGGATTTGAAATGCAGTTTGAACACATAATCTTTGTGAATGTTTTCAGATTCGGAAGGAATTGTAAGTGAGTATCCCAATAAAGGAAGGCTGGCTAAAGGATGATTGTCCTGAAAAGAAATGATGGAAAATGCTGTGAGATCAAATGCCCTTAAGTAAAGAGTACATAAGTAAAACGGAAGACACATACACACTCATTTAAAGGTCATCATCACATTTCTACATGTGGGGGGAAAAAATACCAGCTTTCTACAATGGCAATGATCTTAATAGTCTGCTAGTTTCAGCTTGCCCATCTTTATAGATCCTTCTCATAAGGATCTGCCGCAGACTGATCCTATCGCTATTTCCTCATAAGAAAGTTGTCTGAAATCTTGGATGTTCACTACTTTCAAATTGACGAACTTAATGTCCTGGTTTGAGCAACACAGGACTAATTTCTCTTCTAATATTTGGGAAGACTGCACTTTTAGAAGACTCCAGTGTCTGAATTTGTGAAAATATTTACTTTATAGCCAGCTATGGTGTGTGGGTTTCAGTGTTTTCAGGTTGCCAGGTGCAGGCATGAGGAGGAACTAGACCCGGGCACTTGACCTAAGCTGCCAACAGGATTATGTCATACCATGAACATCACATTCAATATAAATTAGAAAGTTTGCTGAGGAGTTCTCTCTCTCCCTTGATAGCTGCGACCCTGAGAACTTCGTGCCCCAGTGCCAAACCCCTGAGGCCTTCCCTCCCTCCTGAAGCCACAGCGCTCACAGTGTCCCACATTTGCTATCCACTGCCGGTAGTGCGCGGCTTCCTACAGATGTAGTTGGCTGAGTATAATCCCTGTATATTTTGTACTGGTATTGGGATCAATATGGGTTCTTTAGTGCTATTAATGTTAATTATCTAATCTTATTCTATTAAATCTCTCTATATTCCAACCCCTGGGTTTTCTTGTTTTCTCCCAATTCCCCTTCCCGGGTGGGGAGAGGTCATCAGGTGATAGAATGATTGTCTAAACAACAATAAATTGTTATGGGTTTCTCAAACCATAACAAATTTGGTTTGAGAAAAAAACAAATTTGGTGCTCTGGCATCGGCAGAGCACTGTGTGTGTTCATCCTGGCTTGCAAACACCTACTCCTTTAGAAACGTACCAGCTGCCCTGCAGCGTTCATCGTTTATGTCCTTTCACTTCATGGCATGGCGTATATGAACAAATCATTTCTTTATCCTGCTTATGGGTAGACTATCCTACAATTCATTCTTTTTTTTTTTTCTAGTGCAGAAACTCTGTCGTTAAGGATTTCTGTAGCAATGAAAGCACGACGTAGCAACTGGAATTATTTTGTGCTCACGCCCTGCTCGAATCCAGAGATTCAAAAGTCCAACAGATTCTAGACAGGAACTCCCTGCTTTTGCAGTGGGATGTTTGCTCGGATGGTTTAATCATTGGCCGCTGCTCTCTCTTGTTTGACTTAAGCGTCAGCAATGATAAACAAAATTTATAAGTCCGTATTAAGTTTTAAATTGTAATAATCTCAGAATTTGTACAAGAGAAAACTCTCATTCAAACTCGCACCGCAGTTTCTGAGCAGTAGTGACATCTGTTGTGCTTGTAGGGATGACATGTACTGTGGCTGCACAAAGTTTCAGGAAAGAAGCATGGGCTCCTCAACTGCCAAGGCAGCAGATCGTGAGCAGGCTCTGCTCCACACTCCAGCCCCAGTAGAGGCTGCGTAGCCGTGACCAGTCCACCTGCTTCACTCGCCTACAGCATCTGTGGCCCACGTCCACCTTTCTCTCGCTACCTCTTTGAAAAAAACAGGTGGTCTTCTCCTGGTGCAGTCTGTTACCTGGTGCGATTTATAGAAGAACATGCAGAAGTTGGTGAACACCACCCAAAGCTTCTGCCACCCGTTGCTGTTTTTGAATTTTCTTAGGAGATTTCCAGACAGCTGGTTCTGAAACAGATCAAAGGTAGCCAAATAAAACAGTGAAAGGTACCTGCAAGTTTAATTATTGTAAGAAAAATTATCTGCTTTTATCTGGTTGTATGTGACCTTGGGTGTGAAAATGTTTTGGTTGACTGGACATATTTTTCTTCTGCATTTTTCTACTACATAAAGTAGTAGTTTATGTAACTTATTTTTTTTTGTTTGTAGCTGGGTACTTCCAAAAGCTTCAAGCTACTATACTTTTTTTTTTTTTTTTTAAATTGCGGCGGTTTTCAGTAATGTATTACCAAACATCAGTCAGTCTTGTTAGCCTAGTCTGTCTGTGCTGGTTTTGAATGATACTCAAATAGAGAAATGGAAACAGAAAGGCTGACATGAATTTGTGATGTAAAGGAAAATTATGACATACTTTAGAATTGCAGATAGAGATTGAGCTCTCAGTACCCAGTGAGTTCACACGGTAACTTTTCAAAGATTTCAAAAGCAAGGACTGGTAAACTTATTCTTAGCTGCTCTTCACATCGTGAAGATGTGAAGTCCAGCATCACCGTGCCTTGCAGATGAAGGGCAGGTCTCAGTGAACCATTAATTACTTCCCATTCCTTGTTGACTGTAAGGGCTCTCACCTGGATCAAAATAGCTGTTTACATCATTCTCTTTAGATAATGCAGACGCTAATAACTTAATCTGTAAAGCTTAATACTCAAAGTCTGGTGGTCCCGGTTTATCTGCTACAAATTAAACATTCTTGGCAACGTCCTGTTTTCACCAGTCTTGGATCTACATTAAAGCCTTTGCTTTAAATCATCCCATTCTCTGATATGTGGACTGCTGCCTCCTTGCCCTAAGTTACAGGCGTACTCCTTCATTTTCTGTTACCTCATTACTCTGGAGGATATCATAAAAGGACAGGCTTTGCATTCGGTACCAGCAGACATATGAAATGGAAACAGGCCGCTGATCACTGATCAGTCCAGCAGGTAGGGAAGTACAGTCACTGACAGAGAGAGGATCTTCTACCACGAGAGAGACAGAAAGGAGGGAGAGACACAAAGAAAATAAACGATAATGCTGAAGTGAGAGGCACCAACAGAATGAGGTGAGCATGAGCGTAACCTGCCACGCATGGAACGGCAGTGGAGCTGAAGATGTTGTCACAGAACAAGGTATGTCTCCAGGGTGTGTTTGGTCTTCGCGGCTTTGTTTGCATTCATTTGAGGCGCGGGGAGGAACAAAAATAAGGAACAATGAGCACTGATCTCAGACCAAAAGATTTGCCTGACTGAAGTTTTTAATCGGTAGAATTAATCACTGGTTTAAGTTTTATATCTATTTGTAATAAGCCCTCTGCTCTAGGGAAAAATACGAGACCTTGTTGCATGCTGAACTATTCCTGCCTTGCAGGGTATAAAGAGCAGAAAATCCACCTCGAATGGGGTCGAAATGAGGCTCTACAGTCAGCATTTTCTCCTACAGAATAAATTTCTTTGTGATATTTCAGCAACAAACTCACCTTCTGTTTTTTTAAACAGAGGCATGAATGCGGTCTGTCCTTCCATCTCTATGTTCTGCATCAGTACGGCTTCTCTAGAACAACAGTGGCCTCATATCTGAGGGCCACTCAGCTTTAAGATTCCTTTTACCATTTTCAGCCCAGAAGGCCAACCGCATCCTGGGCTGCATCAAAAGACGCGTGGCCAGCAGGGCGAGGGAGGTGATTCTGCCCCTCTACTCCACTCTTGTGAGACCCCACCTGGAATGCTGCATCCAGCTCTGGAGTCCCCAACATAAGAAGGACATGGACTTGCTGGAGTGTGTCCAGAGGAGAGCCACGAGGATGATCCGAGGGCTGGAGCACCTCTCCTATGAGGACAGGCTAAAAGAGTTGGGGCTGTTCAGCCTGGAGAAGAGAAGGCTCCGGGGAGATCTTATTACGGCCTTCCAGTACCTAAAGGGGGCCTACAGGAGAGCTGGGGAAGGACTTTTTACTCGGGCATGTAGTGATAGGACGAGGGGAAACAGCTTGAAACTGGAAGAGGGCAGGTTTAGATTGAACATTAGGAAGAAGTTTTTCACTTTGAGGGTGGTAAGGCACTGGAACAGGTTGCCCAGAGAGGTTGTTGAGGCCCCATCCCTGGAGGTGTTCAAGGCCAGGCTGGACGTGGCCTTGGGCAGCCTGGTCTAGTGGGAGGTGTCCCTGCCTATGGCAGGGGGGTTGGAACTCGATGATCTTCAAGGCCCTTTCCAACCTAAACCATTCTATGATTTTCATGGAGCATAACTTTCCACTTGATGAGGACTGCAATAAAGTATTCAGAGCTCCCTGAAGACTCTCTTGGGTGAAGGAATAACATCTAGCAGGCTTACCACCTCATCCTAAAACCTATATTGAACTCAAGGTCTTTCATTTTAATCTTTGAAAAGTCAATGTCTGCATCTCGCTTGTTGAGTACAGAATTAACAAATGTGTATCAAATTGGCTTAGCTGTGATCGGGGGCAGGGGGAAAAGGATTTTTATTTTGAGGTGGAAAATGCAAATAAAGAAAAAGCAGATGAGACTGAGCAATGAGACAAGGTTCCAGAAAAGATGGCTAGGTAAAGAAAGTACGTTAGTAATACACATAATTAAAACTCTGGCTGCAGCAGCTAAAGACAATATCCTTTCAGCTCGAGCAATGACTTAATGCCTCTGTAACTGAAAGCATTAAGCCAGTTTGACCCGCTTTAAATTTTAAAGGGCATCAGCATTTTTTTGGGCAGTTACTTCTATGAAAATTACTGCTCTAACTGATTTTACAAAGATGCACCAAGGGAGCGGATATATGTTTCTTCACTGATGGTTTCCGCCATCATTTGAGGTTACGGGAGTCAGTTGAATCGGTGTGCCTGAAACTTCCCCAGAAGGAGACAACGGAATAGTGCACTTATTAAGGAGGAGCAAAAAGGAAATTGTCATTCAAGAGCGAGTCTGGAGCTGCAGTTCAGATCGTTCTGAGGCAGATACCTCCACAGCAATACTAAAGTCGATCATTGAAACACTGGTATTTCTGTGCCAGCAGACGTGCACCGTAGTGTTGCCACGGTGTGGTGACTGACGTTCGAGTGAGGTGCGGGATGCACTGAGGTCGTCCTCAGATTCCTGGTCTACAGTAGTTTCATCAGGAGACTCTATGAAATGCAGGGAAAAAGCATCTTTCTTCCTCTATGCAACAACATATATCACTGGAAAAATTAAACAAATCAATTCTGTCCACAATATTGTGAACTAATTTTTAAAACACACTTTCAGAAATCATTTTGTGCAGATGTTAAGTAAATTTTTTTTTTTTTCTCCACGTGTTTCTGCAAGTGTTAGAATCAACAACTAACTACCGTGCTTTGTTGGTGCTTTTAATACCTTCCAAGGACAGGCACTGCCCAAATCTTGTTAAATAGTTCCTGGAATCATTATGCTTAAGTCACTTCTCTAGTCAGTGAAACTTTCTGCTAACATCAACAAGAACATTAAAATGGCACATATATAAATATATATATATAAAGAGATATAAATCAACTTCCAATGTACCAGCTTGACCTGTGGCCAGCATTTTTCACCACTTTGCTTAGAAGCAATCACCAATCATACTGACAAAAGTGAATAAAACCTACTCTCGAGCATCTACTTACTATTGTCAGGTGGGCTGCTAGCCAGTAACTCGGGGGCAGGGCCACTGCTTTTCTCTGCCAGGTCTATCGCCATCTGAATGTCCTCAGTCCATTTGTCCATTTCAGCACGGGTACTAACAATGAAAATTCAGGTTTTATTCACTTTCATGCAGGCTCAACACTAAGAAATAGTCACAAGCTAAGCTTACTTTTAATTTAAATAAATAAATTCAGAGACAAGATGCTAGGGTTTTCTCCTAATAACTTAATTTTGGGTCCAACTTGCACAATTGCCACTCTATTTTGTCCCAGTCACCCTTTTCCCTTTTTCTTTCTTTTTTTTTTTTTCCAAGTGGCTTTCACAAAAGAGTACACCTTTGAAATTGTTTTTGGAGCAAATCTGGACAAAATGATGCCTCTCTCCTTGTTCCACTGTCAAAGCTGCAGAGAAATGCAGTTTATGTGTGTATGTTGTTCCCAATGAATTACCTTGCGGCAACGACGATGGACTGCTGTTGACCTCGTAGTGTTAGGCAATGAGGAACCCCCCATTCCTCTTCACTTTCTTCTATCTGAGAGAGAAAAGCCCAAATGCAGTCAGATTTCAGGAAGCACACATTTCTTAAGGTGAAACAGTGAACTGAACAAGCTCTTACCATTGGGGAAAAGAAAACAAAGAGAAATGTTCACAAACAGCAATTTCGAGCTAGGTATTGCAAAAAAAAAGTGGTGGCTTGCAAGCTGGAAAAGCAGTAAGTCAGTTCTGCAACAACCCCTTAAACCAAAAGCACAGCTTTGTCTGCTTTGTGTCAAGAAAAAAAATACAATAAAAGGAAAATAGTGGTATTTTTATCAGACAAGCGAGCCATCGTACAAAAGGATATGTTAAAGGCTGGGAGCGCTCTGGACACTGCAGCATAACACAGTTCCACTGTGAACACGTCTACACCAAATGGGCATCAATAATTGAGTAGATTCTTAGAAATGCTAGATAAAACTTGAAGCCTCACAGGTGTTTAGAGAAATCCTGTTACTGTGGTAGGGATTAGCTAGCTCAATTCTCAGGAAAACAGTACGGAATAGATACAAACCCATGAGAAGATCCAATGAAAATAATGGGGGAATGAAAGTGTTTTGAAACTAGCAAAAATATTTTTGAAATCATATAAGAAGAAGAGGTAACTAGGTGCTATTGGCTCAATTTAGCTGTTTTCCAGAAGAATTGCAACAAGAGCTTCAAATGACACCTTGCCGCCAGTTTCCTGCTACTTTGGCTTTAAGTTACAGAGCTGAAAACATTAGGAAATGTTTTTTTATAGAAATTAGATTGTTGCTACTGTCTACTTGCCTTGCACAGGGTGTCTATAAGCAATTGCTGATGAATTACTTGGAAAAATCACAGTTAAATTTATGGTTTAAAAAAATATAGAACCCATCTCAGGAGAAGTTTGCATTATGAGGCAAAATGCCTTTTCCCCGCCATCTCCACTTTTGCTGTATCACGACCTTTGTGTGGAAGGCTGCATGAACTCATGCCGAACCCAACGTGGCCCCATCAAGCACTGCAGAGTGTAACCACAACTTCCCTGAATCAGCGAACAGCCCTCTGCTGCTGCTTTCAATCCAGCAGCAATTAATCAAGCAATTAAGATGGGACCACAAATGGCCATTTAAGCAGGAATTCCTTAAGTTCTCACAATACTTACTGTCATGCCATACAGTGGAAGATGCCCGTGGACTTTAAACTGATTTGATGCTGTCAGGCCTCTGCTTGTGTACAATAAAATATCGTTAAACTAAAAAGCAAGAATAAGCATTATTAGAATGATGTCAGCATGTATGTATGTAGAAAAAAAATATCAGAATGGTAAATATGGGAAAGCTGCCAGTACTGGCTGACTATTTATATGGCAGCCCTAATGCATGAATCCAAAATACTGGCTTCCACAACATTCCAGTACCTAGTATTAGCTCCTGCTGTTTTCCCTGCCTTCCTTCCTAGCTAGTCTCAGGCATGTTCCCACAATTTTCCACTGGATGTCTTCCGATGCCTTCTAATCCTCCCTTTGTGATCTCTGGGTCAGAACGAACAAGCCACAACAGCAGTGAAACCAAGTAGTACCGCTTCACACTCTGTCGCACTTGGAAGCTATGGAAGGTAAGTGTGTTTCACCAATGTTTTCTTCTCATTTGCGTGGAGAGATAAGCAAGCACACCCAGAGAGCTGTGTCCAACTTAGCTCTGACTAAGTGGCTGTCTATTACTCCCCATGCTCAGAAGGAAGCTGGGAGACCTGTTGTAAGGTAGGTGGCTTCAGGTTAGAAACATCAAGGTAAAGAAACCCAATATCTCAATGTGTGGAGCTTCCTGCATGTAACAGCGGTTGTCAAACGCATGTCAAATGACAACCCGCATTTTGTTGCCGTAATACGAACGGCGTACTTTCACTGTGCCACCTGGGTCAAAGGATGTTTTTCTCAAACCAGGCAGTTGCATCAAGAAAAATCATACTCTGTGGTGTGAAACAGAGCTCTCCCGAAGAGAGCTACAACCTGATAGCAATAATTCATGAAGCTATGTGGATCGGCCACTAGAGGGGGATTTAATTTTGCCAATGATTATATGTGTATTTGGAGTCCCAGTATACTGACTTGGGATTTTACCTCCAAAAAGATTCTGTTGCTTGAGACAGACTAAAGACTTCTTTGACAGTGCAACTGCCTTGAAAGTCTACTTTCACTTTTTAATGTTTTATACAGCTATAATAATATCGAGGTATCTCCTCAGAATAAGAATTGCAACACGCACCATATTCACTAGGCTTCCTCTTTAGTGCTTTTAAAGGCAGAGGATAATCCTACCCAGGTAGATTTAGTGCTTATATCTTTGGCTCGTTTGAAAGATTAAATGTCAAACACCTCGTAAAACCTAGCACACTCCCAAGCTTTTCTACACACCCACTGTCTTCACCTTTTGCATACAAGAAGCCAAGGAAGTATTTTTCTGCCATGCTGCACCAACTCTTTAATATTTTGCCCTGTAACACTGGATTAGAAAATCGGTGCGCTCTGCTGGGCATCCCCGTGCCCCGGCACCAAGGGCTGAGCAGCAGCAGGATGGGGAGCCTGGGAACAAGTCAGGGAGCCGGGAAGAAGAGGAACCACCTGGTCACCTCTTGTGGATCAGAGACCGAGTGGGATCACCGTAACCTGAAAATGCTGAGAGCGATGGTGGGAGGAGATAACCTTTCCTAGTACAAGAGCTACAAAATGTATCTCCAGTTAAAGGCAGGTCCATCAACATGCTGGGCACTCGTTGGCTAAAGCTGGATGGTTTGTGGAGAAACTTGGTTCTGTAAATGTGTCCTGAGAACATTATGTGGATTATCATTCGTATCGCCAGGAGTTACTCTCCACCTTCTTTTCTGGACTTGATCACTAACCCTGGTGTCACTTTTCATTTTATGACGACTCTGCTTTTATTTAAGACAATGTGCCAGGAGGTATTATTTTATCGTGACATTCAGAGTATCACATAAAAATAAATAGTTTTATCTTTGTAAGAAGCAGTTACAAAGAATATTGGATTTGGATGAAAACACAAGTTCTTAACAGCCAGCTAAACAGGTGATATACTATGTTAAGCTAAATAAGGCTGTTTAAAAATACTTACTCTAATTCACAAGTCAAGTCTAACAGTTTGCCTAATAGTTGCCTATAGTTACATTTCATTATATAAAGAAAAACCGTCTTTTTGCTTACCAGAAAGAACATCCGTTGCTGTAAACCTTTTCCAGACAACTTACTAAGACTGCCCAGTCTAATGAACTCCTGTGGGAAACAAACACAAAACAAATATGTATCTTCTGCAAAAAAAAGATGATGC
This sequence comes from Anarhynchus alexandrinus, assembly GCA_008711295.1. Classification (NCBI taxonomy): domain Eukaryota; kingdom Metazoa; phylum Chordata; class Aves; order Charadriiformes; family Charadriidae; genus Anarhynchus; species Anarhynchus alexandrinus. The sequence continues at coordinate 3,365,523 of VUYV01000086.1, read as the reverse complement.
TTTTTTATTATGCAAACATAAATAAGACTCCTTGGTCATGGGACTGACTTGACTATCAGTTACCAAGACTTTTTATTTTCTTTATTAAATATGTTAAAAATCTTATTTATAGGATAATTTCTTTCCATTCTGTAATTGTCTTTAGGATATATGCCTTCGTAGTCTTTCATTCATTTTAAGAAAATTCAGCTAAACAAAATTTTCTTTACCTAACATTGACTCCTTCAGACAGCTCCCTCTTTCAGCAGTTTGGAATAAGTATTTTTCATGGTACAAACGATGTAAAAACTAACGATAAGTTGGCCTGTATGTTCCTGGTTAGCCACTGGTAAGCTTCTGTTGTGCATACGGCATACACAGCTCTTCACTGAGATGTAAAATCAGCTACACAAATCAACATCACCATCAGCAGCAAAAAAAGATGGAAATTTGTCTGGCAGTGTGAGTTATCCTGGTACCATCCATGTCGTATAATGCAGTACATTAATTCAGATCAAACTGTTTAAGAATGTTTAGGGATGGAACTACAGAAAAAATAGCACATCTGAAACTTTCAAAATGCTGGATTTCCTGGGCTTACTGTGAACTATACCGTAACTCACCCTTCCACTTATCTGAAACCCATGAAAACATCATTTTTCAGTCACTCCCTCCAGCTTCTGCCAAGAGGTTTATATTTATTTATTACAGTCTTTCGAAGGTCATTCTACTCATAATTGTGCATGTAAAAGGCATATAAAGCAGAGTCACCTGCAGCTTAGCAATAAACTGGCTGAGGAAGATTAATCTGTGCAGAGAGAGACTCCAGTCACCTTAGGGTTGCGGTGAGGTGTCCAGTCCCCCTACCCACATTGCGTAAGGGCTAAGGGGTGGAAAAAGTAGCTAGAGGTGGTTATCCCTATATCATGGTAGGCTCATGTTACCAGAGAGGCCACTGGAAGCAGTTGTTGGCCACCAAAGAATATTAATCATAACTCTGTTTCTATGGTACCACCTAATGGTCACTAGCAGGCTTAGCACCACCACGGCAAGTGCCATTTGAACACATGAATCAAGGTCATTGCAACCTGCACAGCTGACCACGGGATGTTTTAATGTCCCATATAGGAACCAGCTCGGTGGCAGCAGAGACCCCAGACTGGGGCAAAGTGAAGAGGATGGTTACCAACAGCCCCCTTTGGGACAGCTGAATCACCAGCCCAACACGAGACTTGTCTGAGATGTGTAGTTCAGCCACCTTTGGGTAAACCCAGCCATGGGTGACAGTGGCACGTGCCTCCCAGCCCAGCCTGCGCCGGGGCAGGGACTTCAGCTGGAGCTAGAAGAGTGGTCAAAGCAGCGACATCTTGGGCATGTGCCAGAGCATGGTGGCCAATGCTTTTTGACTTGGCAGGCAAACAACCTCTGGGCCTCGTCTGCATTTGTCTTGAGCTCCCTAGGAGAGGAATATCGCTCTGCCTTTAAATAGAATAGGGTAGCAGAAACACCCGATGACAGCACTTAATTTCATGTGATAGAGAGATGCACAGGCTGTGAAATGTCCTGAGGGGCTTGCCAAGGAGGTGAACGGCCTGTGGATCACTGGAAGGAGGCATGAGCCGTGGCTTGGGAGACAGGGAAGAGGCAAAGTGAGGGGGAACAGCCACAAGTTGAGGAATACCCGTGCTCAGTGCTGCCTTCCTGATGACATGCCAACTTCATAAATGTTTGAATCCTTAAATGAGTTAGACCCTCGAGAGCTCAGCAGGCTGCCCCTCTGCCACGACCCTGCTGTGGCACGAGACACGGACACGGCCCAGCAAGCAGAACCCAGGCTGCGGCTCTCGCTCAGCGGTGGTCCAGCCATCCTGCAGGAGTGCGTCAGGGCTGGACAGCTGGGCTGCAGGGCAAGTTCAAGCGCTGCTGTATTTGCAGTTCAATGCAAAACTCATCTTTTTTTCCAAGCTGTATCCCAGTCTAGGGATGCATTTTCCCCAGCATTTCAGTTGCTGCAACTACCGTTTTTGTGTATTATACAGAACAGTCAGGGGAGTGGGGAGGAAATTACTTCAACAACAGACAACTCTCAAGTTTGCACGCACAGATGCGTGCGCCTAGAAAAGTTAAAAAGGCTACAAATATTATACTGAGGCTCATTTATTCTGAAATAAACCTCCATTTTTAAAAAAGCACGACAAGTAAGAAAGAGATGTCGGCATTTTTAAAACACAATTAAAAGTGTTTACTTAAGGCAACGCTGTCTCAAAAATTATTGCCTAAGATTACATGTAGACTAAAGAGACTTCTCATGCCCAGGGCTGAGTTTCAAAGCCAGGCATTGTGAAAGGGCTGAAGGTCCTCCAGCACAAATGTCTTACTTTCCTTTAATTCGCTATGCTCTAGCATTGAGGGTTGAAAAAAATAATTAAGGGCAGCAAGAAATGAGGAAACATGCAACTGCTCAAGCTCTGAACACTGTGATAAATATTATGTTTTTGCCACCTCTGTTGTAATAGATGTTTGGAATTGCCTACAACTGTCCAAATCTATACATAAGATAAACCTAATAAAATCAGTAAAAAGGTAATAAAGATGATTGCTTCTTCCCACTTTAAAGGCTGCTGTTTTCTATGGTATTATTATGTTTACATTTGATAGTTTTAGGTGCAAGAAAAAGGTTCATACGAGGAAATGCAATTTCATAGCAATTTCTCCTAAGAAACAGGTTTCTAAAACATACCTAATGCTTTGAAATTGTATCAGACCTTGATAACAACTCTGCTACTTACCCTCCCTGGGATCACCAGATTGTCTATGCCTATCAAGTCTTTCTTGAGTTCATGCAGTTTCTGGAAGTTCTCCATCTTTATCATATTGCCGTGGAGCTGAGCCACCATTTCAGAAATCTCAGCCAAAGCAGCTAGATAGACAAAACCATAGAATGCTTATTAAAAATTTACAAGAACATTCAAAAAGAAAGATAGCTTTTGTCTGCAGCATCCAGCTCATGAACACCGCCTTTCTTGTGTTACCCTTCTCCTTCACAGTGTAAACCTGCTCAGGCAGACAAAAAAACGCACAAACTCTGGACTTCATCTTATGGAGTGGAGGAGAGAGGGTGGAATGTTGTAATGAAGAGACGGCCTATTTTCTCAACCAAAAGTTTGCTCTGTTCTTGCCACAGGAACTTTGTAGAAATACTCAAGGTAATTCAGAGCACCAATGATTGGGTTCTCCTAAAGGACTTAATTTCCTACACCTCCAACTAATCTATGGATCTTCTTTATGCTTGAAAAAAATGCATTTTCCCCCCTGCCTGCAGCACACTGGGTCAGGTCCATATTTGAAAACACCAGGAAAAGGCAGTGTAATTTATTGTATCGTTTCAGATGGCAAACACAGTAATCTTGGGGTTTGTCCTCAGTCCCAGCAATGAGAACAACTAAAAGGGCTGCATGTCTCTGAGTCGCATCACAGCTCTACTTCCTTCTCCCCAAAGATACTACCAACGAGTGACCAAACACCTGGGAGTTATTTTCCTAAGGAAAACCTCCATTGTCAAAGGGGATTTTTGCTTTGTGAAGAGGGATCAGGTGGGATACAGGAGGAAGCAGGCACTATGAAGTCCCACTCCGTGGCAGGTGCTAATCTGCTTCCCTTGCCTTGTCTTTTTGCTGTGCCAACAACGCAGTAAGTCAACTCAGAGACCTAAGCTGAAAATCAGTTCACCACTCGATCTTTTCTGGGCTATGAGCTCATGGACTGGCTCCCTGTGCCATCATGTATGTGAGCACCAACCTTGATAGACCTGAACAGAGGGGAAGTCTCTGAATGGGCCAAACACATTGACCGACTTGAGTGCTAGAAGAGCAGCTGCAGCCGTTTGTGTTTAAAAAATACAGTCAAGGGAACAGTAACAGTGGTTCTTTCTTCCTTCTTACATCATTGCTCAGTGCACAGTTCATCTACCTGTTAGTGGGAGACCTGTGCTCTCTTGCTGGGATTCACATCCACATCTCCCCCCCCCCCCCCCCCCCCCCCCCCCCCTTTTTTTTTCACTCTGACCTTTAACAAAAATCTGCAAACACCTTAGTAAGAGACTGATCCCAGAGTGATGGTGTCTCTGAGTCACACTGTCCTTCTCATGCCCTCTTATGTTCACCCTTGAATCCTGTGTTCATATCCATTTCAACAGTGGAGCAGGAATCAAACCTTGATGGCTGCTGCACTCTCTGGGGAGGTGGGAATGGACACGTCACCCTCAACATCTAGCCTTGGCTAGAAGAAATGAAGGCACTACTTGCTGCATTCCTTGAGATCATTCAGGCAGTAGCTACATTTAGGCAAACATCTGTGTCATGCAGCACTTCAGTGCCACAGACCTCTGTGGCATTTCCTATTGCCACAGGTCAAGTTAAACGCCACATTTTGTGCGTGCTCTGCTGTGGGTCTCATCGCACGGCATCTAAGGGAACTTAGCCAGCTGACTCAGCTAACACCTTACAGCTGGGAGCAGTCATGCCGAGCATCACTCCCTGCCCAAGTCCTTCCGTGCTGAGTGGTAACTCTATAGATAACACTGTTATCTTTAGATGTAGATAGCTTACAACGGGGGTGGGGGACAGGGGGAAGAAAGGAGGAAAACAAATCATCAAAAAGAAATAGCAGGCAGTAAGTTGAGACTACAGGAGGAAAATTTCTTCACATTTGGGGAAAAAAAAAAAAAGTCGGTAGCATTGAGTTCCTGAAACAAATCATGGAAATGGTCATAGAACAAACTATGCATCTGGAAAAATAACAAATAAAGACAAATAACACTTAAAGACATAACAAGAGTAGCCATATTGGGTCAGACCAAGGGTTCACCTGGGCAATATTCTGTGTTCCTAGTGGATCTCTAGGGAAAGCTAGGAACAAGACAAACACATATGGTATGTTCCCTGTGCTCCCTCCCAAACTCCCACCTGTTTTCAGTTCAAGCGACTTCCTGAACTGCATGTCATTTCTGTGTGTTTAATAACTCCCAGCAGATTTCTCTTCCAAGTACTTGCCCAGACTGTGGCATAATGTGTATACAAGAGCAACCTTAATCCTACCATTTCTGGTGTTCTGAGTGCTGGGTTTTGCAACTCAATCCTCTTTCGATGCAGGCCTTAAAAAAAGATACTTTTTTTGTCCAGCCACGCACCTCTCGTGGATTTGCACGACAGTCCCCAGCTCCAGGAACTGGTGTCTTTTCTCTTACTTACCTCTTGAATCCCTGAAGTCTATGTGGTTTGGTGGGTAGTGTTTGCAAAGCCTCTCCATTATCTGCTTGTAGTGCATAAGCCTGTGTAAAGGTCTGAGGAGGAATGTATTGAGAGGCAAGTAGCAGACTTTCTGTAGCTCAAAATCCCTGCAAAACGTCTCCAGTTTGCGAGAGTTCTTGATCCCGTTCTCCAACTCAATTAAAATCTCATTGTGCTTCCACAGGTGAATTGTCAGTTGCTTATAGGCACAAAGAAAGAAAAAGCATGTGGTAGAGCTATTAGCAATCACTGTGAGACATGACTCAGCCCAAACCTTTTCCAGTAAAAAAAAAAAAAAAAATCCAACTAGCACAGCAGTTGAGATTTTGCAAACAAAACCACTGCGCAACACAATGGTTCTGATATTCAGTTGAAAAGGAGAAATGGCATTAGTTGTCTGAAGTACACACCCCCACCCCCTCTGCATTCCCTGTAAAACAAAAGTACACAAGTAAACAAAACTAAGTCTCCTACCAGTGAGAAATCCAAAGGCGAGGAGATAACATGAACATAACTCATGCAAGTGTAGGTGCAACACGGAGAGAGCTAGACAATGTGAATGCAGAGCTAGGAAACAAAATGGGATTTTCTAGGAGGATGAAGGGATTTAGTTGCCTCAGTTCCCTTAGATGCTTTTGGACAACTGAGGTGGAGGCAACTGGACTTCTAGCTTCCGCTCCCCTATTATTGATGAGAAGTTCCATCTTCTGGGAATCCAAACAAACACAAAAATAGAGGAGTTGTATTGCAGAAATGGGTATGTTAGAGTTCTTCATCCTTGGATTACGCCCTCTTCTCCTTAGTGCAGTCCCTAAGATGATCCCACTGGCAGCAGGGCAGTTATGCACCAGCAAGTAAATGAGGTTTGCATGAAATACGCAATCTCATTTAGGTCTCAGTATCACAGACATACATGAGTCCCATTTAAAACAATTCAGCAGTATTTTTTTGAACAATTAACACAGGGGTTTCGTTTGTGTTTTGCAATAAGTAAACTGGTTCTTCAGGATGCACAGAGCTTCTCTGAGCAGCACAAAAAAGTCTCCCAGCACCCAGTAGAATATTAACCAGCAACAAAAAGAAATTGAATGCGTATGTTGAATGGACTTGAGAAGAAAGTTTGGCTTATTCTAAAGCTTGTGCTTTTTGACGCATTCCCAATTGCCTCCCCCTCTCCTGTGATTTATGACCTCCTTACCAGAAATATACCTTCCCTACAGCCAAGCTGCTTCCTCCATACACTGCATATTCATTTTACAAGCCTGTAACTCAAGCAAGGACACAGCAGACCCTCTGGACTACCACAGAGGCTGCCCATTAATTATCTGCTCTTAACTTCTTTCCTATGTTAATTAAACAAGGAGTGTCAGTTCTCAGGTCTTTTAACAGGTCTCATGACAAATATGTGGAGTTTTCACAAACTTCATTGTTTCCTGTGCAGTTCTTTAAGTCAAATTGGGTTTTGCCTCTTTCCTCCGCATATCTGTGGCTATCAGCAGTGGTGGTTCTCAAAGCAAAGGGAACAGAGTCCTCTACTGGGAAAGGGAGAATGGCAAAGGTGAAAGTGCGCTGACAGGTCTAAGTGAGGTCTAAGTGAGGACTGTATGCTGCCATTAAACGAGTGCCACAGAAGGACCTGCAGGCAATGAGGACAACTTAATGTTGCAAGGTACCAAGAGCAGAAGTAGTCTGTCAGAAGCCAAGATTCCAAAAACAGTTTGTGAAAAGGTGCATACTTTTTGAGAGCAGGAATGGAGGAAGCAAAGTCTCCCCTGTGTTTCTTCCAATGCCTCTGAATTGCGTCTTGAGGGAAAAAAGCATTTCCTGCTAAGCACACTGCAGAGAGGGTAAGTCCACCTTACTGGTAACAGAGCTGCCTGTGTTGGGGACTGCAAATCAAGATTTCTATGTTCTCTTTTTCTGATTTGCTGTATAATCACTTGGATGTCACTTAACCTCTCTTCGTCGCTCTGTCCTTCTGAAAAATAAGCCTAGTACTAATGTCTCAGGAGAGCTGTAAAGATAAAACTGCCCTTTCCTCCATCCAAGGACTCAAGGCTGCTCCATTTACTAACTGCAGAATGCCGAAGTGGCAATCACCAAGGAAAGATTTATCGAATAGTTTCCGAAGTACTTTGAGATCCACATGCCGAAGCTGCAGTGCCATGTTTTGCCACACACTGACCTGGATGGATAGCCACATTAATAAGGCGAGCTGTGTGTTATCCATCCATACTGTGAAAGTCCCATGCCTGCCTTCCATGCTGTTTGTTCAGTAACGCAGAGCATCAAAAATACTACTCTGGCCAGACTAAGAACAGATGCAAAGTCTGCTGAATGTTACACCTAGATTTACACTTCATACATGTGTATTTGCTTTTAGCTTTAAAGGGATCAAAGGCAATTATTCACATTTATTCAAAAACCTTTCACCTAACTTGGCACCATAGCACACAAACATAAGTTTCCCAAATCGAATCAATATCCAGGTTATGGTCACTACTCCTGCCATATCTTAACACTTATATTTGCATGCACAAGTACGCACACTCAGCATTCGAACAGCCTCTTCAGCCATACAAATTCTGACATTTTGTCCTCTTATTTGAAAGAAAAAGAGACTGGAAATGAAATGTTCCTGAACTTTTGTGTTTGCTGTTCCTATATTTGGAAAGTGGACTGAGGAAAGGGGCTGGACCATTTAAAATCAGCTTGCAATTCTGAAATCTCAGGGCTCACCAAACGCATGCTACTTCATCAAAGAAAACTTTTATAGCATAAGCCTTGATTACAATTGACAAAAACCAGCACAAGAGGCAACATCATATGAAAATGAAAATCACGCTAATGTTAATCCATGTCAAAGCTTAATAGTTATAGGATCATGCCTACCTTCATACTCTGAATGTTCTTTAGCATAACATCTCCGATTCTTTGGTAATCTCCTTTAATGTGAGCATTAGAGCGGCCTTCCCTGTCAGCAACAGAAATATCACACGCTTCAGTCATGCAATAAAACCACATAATCACTTATAAGCACAGAAAGGAACTCAACAGCTCATTTCTTTTAAAACCCTGACCCCTATGCTCCTTTGCTTGGAAGCGTGCGAGGAATCTTCCTGACGGACATGTAATTCCCAGGTACAGTACACCTTTCACCCAGCCTGGCTTGCGCTCCTAACTACAGAGAGAGCAGGCCCTTAACAGAAGGATTAGACTTTTAAAGAAACTTGCTAGCCTTTTTAAATACACCAGAGAAGGCTGGAAACAGCTTGAGAAAAAAGACAACATCAAAATCCCATGACAATACGCAAGCTTAGAGCAGAAGGATAATTCTGTTCAGAAACAAGGATCGCACAGGACCCGCAGGTGGTGTCCTCTGAAAAGCTTTTTGCTTGTGCAAGGGACAGTGGGACAAAAAAAAAATCCCAACAAACCATCCAGCATCTGGCTTTGACTCATAAATGTTACATACTGGCAGGATTTTTCTTCCAGTGTGTCACTTTTGGTATTAAGAATGCAAACTGCTCCCTCCCACCCAGTCAGCTGCACTTGGGTGGGTGCTCCATTTGGGAGAAACCCAGCTCCTGATGAAAAAGATATTCCTGCTTCTAAACCCATGTGCGAGACAGGCAGGGATACCACACTCTGACTGAACGCAAACACGTCTTTTAGAAAACACCAGAGGAAAAATCATGAATATAAGAACCTAACTGTCACAGATCTGATCCAATCAAGTTAGGTTTTCAAAAGAAAATCACTAGGGGAGTTGTGGGGAGAAGCACTGTCCCCCTCCCCTTTCCAACTTCTAATACGGGATCCAAGTTTCCCACACTGTGGCTTTTTACATGCTGTCCTCAATTTTTAAAATTCAGTTCAGCTCCCACACCTGAGTATTTGGGACAGATCCAGTCCTTGTGTGAGCAACTGCAATTCAGCCAAAGAAATGCACTACCTTGCAAGAGGACAGAAACATAATCAAGCTCTAAATGAACCCAAGGATAACAGGACCTCTGGTTTGTGTTATTGCTAAATGGATGTATTGTTTTTCACCCACTTGAAGTAGTTAATTTTTAAGAAAATTCTGTGTGCAGTGAAGGAATAAGTGGACAACCAGGCGGCAAATCTCTGCATTCCTCAGTACTGACTATTTAGCCAGAGAGGTTCCACACTCACCAAATCATAGAGGATGCAGCTGTTTTTAGGAATATACTTTCACTGGTAAGACATGTAGAATTTTTTTTTTTTTTAAAAAAATCCATATTATTACATGAATAGATGCATATTCAGACATATATTTTGTTTTGTAAAGTTAAACAGGGTTATGTTCATGCTGGATAATCTCTCTGCATGTTTTTCTAAATTGGAAATGTGGAAGACACAGCTTGTGAGTACTACACAGTAACATCTCCTATTTTATCCTTTAACAAAGAGACTCAACTGATAAACAAGGGATTGTTCCATGTTCATTTGAACAATATCCAGTTTCGTAGGCTGTCTTTAATTATTTCCTATTGTGTTAAGTCCCCCAGGCACTCACATCCCTATTTAAGCAAGAAAAATACAGTTCTCAACAAGATTTTTTATGTTTTTTTCTGACCCCAAAGGTTACACCAGGGTAGGAGGTTGTGTTGTGTCAATGGCAACTTTAATTAGCATCACCAGTTTTACAAAAGCACTACATTATATAAACACTGCCATAGTCAAAACATGCCCAAGAAATGGTCTACATTGCAAGGAACAGCAGAGGGATGTACGGACATTACGAGATTACAGTCTCCACATTACCTGAGGCTAAAAGTCCAATTTCTCTCTCCAGGAAGCCTCTGCCTGTCAAGCCATCTCCCCCCTATGCTGTTCCTTGCCTTTCCCTTCCCCCGTGTCCTATCCATCCAGCAGCTCTCCCCACTGAGATTTCCACTGAGAGGTTGTAAATAAAACTTTCCAGCCACTAAAGCTCTGCTCAAAGTGGTGCGTATCAAAGCGCCCCCGACTGAAAACCACAACCATCTGAAGTCCAAGGCAGTAGCACCGCACTGGCAGGAAGCAAGGGAAAGTGGCCCTCCACCCGTGCAGCCAGCATGCTGCATCCCATCTCAAATGGCTCACGCTGCGCCGCTGCACACAATCCCAGAAACGTTGAAGCCAGATGAATTTGTGCTGCTGCCAGTAACGACACAGTATTCGGTAATTATCTCTAGAAGAATTCTTGCTCTATGAGTTATTCTCTAAGTCTCTGGCATTGCCTGGACCCTTTTTTATGTCTCTACATTTGATTTAATCTAATGGACTTCAGCAGTTTGGTACCTTTCTGATTTACTGCCAAGATAAGTATTAAGTACATCATTACAGACTGCTATTTCTAAATAGAAATTGCTTTTCTGATCTCAAGGCTACAACACCGGTTGGCTGGAATACTTGTTGCAAATTTCTTATCTACTAGCTAGCTACTCGAAGGCAGACCCCAAGCGTACCAAAGTCATAGCGAGTGCTTCCACTGACTTTGTGAACTTCAGCTAATATTTAGTGCAGTTGTTCATTGAACAGTCAGGTCCTTATTTCCTAAAAGTTGACCCCCCTGGCCCCTTTTCGGCACAGCCAGCACGGACTGCTTGTACAGCATCTCGTCACATCAGTCACACGAAAGCGTCAGGAACATTCCCCTTCATTGGCTTTGGCCACAGACTCATCCAAGGCTTTTTTTGAAACAGTCTTGAGGTCTTTCAAATCTTACTCTGTATCTTGGCAGAGAGACAAGGAGGGAGAGAAGGGGGTTCCCCAAAAGCAACAGCCTCTCTCCAGCTGCTGGCTGAACAATTAAAAGCTGAATCGTACCAGAGCCCTCAGCCCAGGCCATCAGAGACAACCTGTGCAGCAAGCAGATGCATACTGCTGGAACAAATAAAACCCTATGAAAATCCAGAAATGTGACAGCCGGGTATTGCTCTTTGTTCCAGCCGTTCTCCCTGCTTTGGTTATTTATTTCGATGTAAATGCAGCCTCTTGCAACAGAGATGATTTTCCCGCTGGGGATGGTGCATACGTGTGTAGGCTCTGATGTGGAGTAGAGGGGCAGGGGAAGCTGAAGCCAGGCCCAGGGAAACATGATGGCTTCACATCTGCCTCCTAAACCCCATCCTCCACTCCACCCAGCTCTCTGCCTGGACTCCACAGTAACCCCTAGACTACACCGTCCTCTTCCTTAGCTCCTCAATGTGCAAATCCAAAGTAAACAAAAGAGAAATCCCACAAAAAGAGCACCCAAATACACAGAATATTAAAATAAAACCCAAACACCTGACCCATCAGATGTTGTCTTACTGCTTCAACAGCCCAAAGCACAGCAGCAGAGAAGAGAGCTCTCCCTGTGGTGTTATGTTTTGAATAACAACACTCGGCTTCCCGGTGTGGGGGGGAAGAAGCTGCTCATTTGTTGTGCATCGATGGCTAAATTGTTCTTCCTACTCCTTGTTTTCACGGGTCACTGTTTGAACATGGTATGTATCTGCTAGTGACAAGGGACAGAGCTCAGGGACTGGGTTCTTACAAATTTTCATCAGGAGCTGATTTATGACTCTCAGCTCCACAGAAGATGTAGGAGCTGCTTTCCCTACACATAATGTGCCCTCACTCCACCGACATTGTGTGGGAAGGTCTAAAGCCACTGAAAATCATGCTGAATAGTGGAGATATTATTCTACAAAAAGCCCATTTTCATTTTCTCCAAATAGTCCCTTCCTTTTTACTGTAATGCAAATGTGCAATTGCAAGCAAGAGGAGACCAACTTTTATACCTGATAAGAAAATCAGACACTACCTCATATATTACTAAAAATTAGCTTAACTTACAGGGACTACGCAAGCAGCTATGTTGGATTTTCAAATTACATAAACTTCTCAGTGCACATCATTGAAAAATGAATGAAAAGAAATCTCAAGTCAGCCCACACTATCCTCAATCATCCAGGAATGCCAGCAGAAGGCGCAAAAATTTGATGGGGATGATGGGAAGGCAAAGGAGGGAAAGACATCTCATCAGAGATTTTTTTTCCAGGTCAACATAAAAACTTCCATTGCAGCCCTTCAATTGCAGTAAATTATATTTGCAGTGTATGACCTTCTGTTACATGCTTAGGAACAGCATCTCCCTCCAGGATACTATAGCTTGTCTTTGAGCACTTAGACACTTGTGACTATTAAAGAGTATTATTAACTAAAGTTAATATTAAATAAAGTTAATATTAAGAAATACCTTAAACATTCCCCATTACAACTGCCTTTTAAATAAGAGGAACATTTTGTAATGGGAAGAGTCGATAAAAGCAAAACACCCTCTTCCTTGCTCACACCCTGCTATTACACAGTGCTCTGCCCATTCCAGCCAACCCTGCAGCTGTCCTTTCAGCAGTAAGTGGCGCATGAAACACTGCTCAGAGCCTAAGAAATGTACTGCTGAAGCCACCAGAGCTTCCCAGAGTCCTACCAAGCCTTTGAGGAGTGTGCACACGTTTAAAGACTTTGGGCTGGCTACCCCTGTCGTGAGAGAAACCCAGTCTACAGCAAGCATGTGTCAGTAATGCTTTTAAATGGCAAGAGATCAGAGCAAGTAATGCCATCCCATGGAAATATACTGAAAACACGTCATACCTTCCAGTGGCAACCTCCTTAGAGGTGATCCCAGGTGCATCCTGCCTGGGAGAGATGCAGAGATGAATGTAATGTGGCTCCAGGTGTGACTAACGGATCCTGGACAAGCTATTTCTCTCCCACCATTTCAAATTCATTTGGGTGTAGCATGGCTCCGATCCCCAGAAGTACCCAAAAGTGACTTCAGCAATGCAAACTGTCCTCTCAAAAGCAAGCGCAATGCACTGGCACCCAAACCCCTCTTCATGTCTTTGTCTCAGGAATCCACACGGCGTGACTCTCAGGTTTATACTACAATACATACTTCATTTCTGTTCATAAGGACAAAGACACTTTCGAAACCGTCCTCTTCATCCCTCTTCATGAGGCACGCAGAACCAGCTGAACAGTCAGCACTCATGCATTTGAGAAGGCAGATAAGGATTGCTGCCTTGTTTATATAAACTGTTTATTAGGCTGTTCTTCCTGACCGCAAGTACTACTTCCCAAACAAAAAATGGTTAATAAATCAACATTTAGCTCATCTTCCTACACCTCCCCGAGTGTTTTTTTATTACAGGTTTTCAAACCGTCTTTCATGAATCCTGATTGAGCCTTCTCTTTTCATATGCTAAGATCCAAGAGCTTCTTTTTTGCAAATTACCAGCCGAACATTTCTCAGCCACATCTGGTAGTACTGAGTAACAGCTTTCCTCAGAAGTGCCTGTGAACTGGGAGTCAAATTACTGGCTTCCCTGAAAGAAGATGAGTCTGTCTGCATTTCTGGAAAGTACGCAATGCTTTTTCTTCCTAGCACATGGGTAAGGCCCAAAATGCAGATTTACACTACCTGATATAGGGCTTCCTAGGGCAGAAATGGCTATCCTAGCTTGCCCTAGCTTTACTCTTTGCAGTTCTTAGCAGTTGACCAAGGGGGAAAATTTATGGTTTTCCATTTGCCATCTCAGTAATTACAGAAACTAGTTTGAAAACTTGTAATACAAACATTTAAAGGGGTGCGGGAACATGAGCTAATTTTTTTTGGCTGGAAAATGGTGCTTGTGGCCCAAATGAATAGCGTATTAAACAGCTCAGATAAATAAAGGAGCAAAACCTAACTGACTTCTCAGATTCAACTAGCCAGACGTTAATGGAGCATGTCACGCTCTGCCTACACTGCCCACACCTCTTCCTCCTTGCCATAAAATCTCTCAGGCCCTGGGAAACAGGAGCCAGCTTTAAGTCATTGAGATATGCCTCCCATATCTCCTCCCAGCAGAAAGGGTTAGGAACTCCTGGCCTTGCACCCAAAGCCTTGCTGAGGAGCAAACCTGGATAAGTCCTGGTAGCCAGAACCAGGACCTAGATGCCTGGATGCTGGATGCACCTCTCCTGGCACTTGCTAACAGGACAGCCTGATGTGCACTGTTCTCTATCCCACCTCTGACAGATTCCTGCTCTTTTTTCCTTCTCCCTTGCTGCATGACAGGGCAGAGCCCCATGCCTGCCTGCATCCACAAAAGGTCATCCTTCCTCTCCTCAAACCACAAGGCCTCTAGTGGGGTATTTTCACTTGGTCCCAAGAACATGGTCAGTCTCATGACCAGAGTGCTCAGCACAGTTCAGGCAAGTGAGGGGATTCACAGGCTGCTTCACTCGCCCTGCAACAGCACAGGCAGGGCAGAAAACATCGCCCAGAGCATGGTATGAATGATTTTAGGATGCTATGCTGTAAAACCACCAGGAATCTGCTCAGTTTCATGGCCAGAAAGAACCTCTGGCTGTGAAAAATGCAGCAACTTCCTATATCCTGCAGTTGGCTATTCATGTCAGCATCAGTTCACCTCTTGTTAAAAACTTTCTCACTAGATGCTGAGATGTGCTGCTCTTAGAAAATACAGTACTAAAGAGAAAAATGGGTGAATTGTGTAAAGAAACAAATCAGACCTGCCAGAATCTATAACTGGGTCAAAAGGATACCAGCCCTTAAGATGTTCAGTAGCAAACAACCTGCCTCAGACGGCAGGTTCAAACAGTTCAGAAGCCTTCGAGCAAGCCAGAAATGCTTTTAATAGTGTGCACAACCTGAGCTGCTTCGAGCCAAATACTAAAAGTCTATAGATGTTTTAACAAATTAAAAGCATAGAGTCATCTAACAATTGTTACTTGCGATCCTCCCCTGGCCTTGCTCTCCTCACAGCTCCTCTGCAGAGCATCAGCTTCAATGTGATCCAAGTCTGAATAGACCAGGGAATAGCCTCCCATAAGAGCTTCCAACACACAGCACGAAGGTTTGAAGTAAACCTTAGACAAACACACTGATGTCTAGGCAGAGCGAGCAGGCTGAACTGCACTTTAAGTTGATAAAACCCAGAATCCTAGTCGCTAGGGGAACACAGATGACTGGTTGCAGGAGGCTCTTCCTCTCAGACAAGCTTCCTCAACACACCTGGACAGCTAGGAACTTCCAGTAGCTTGATGAAGTCCACAACCCTTTCATTCAGAGGCCCTTTGTTTGTAGGACAAGCCACCCTCTGACAAATGCAGAGCATGCACATGTCTCAGGACAAGCGTCCCACCTTCCTCCCCCCTCCACCTGCCTGGAAATTTAGAAGAGCTGACACGGAAGAGTCAGATTTAAACGAGTTGGCCTGAATCCTGCCCAGACCTTCCTGCAGCGGTGCCACCGGCTCTGCCAGGCCCGTGAGGAGCTCCACAGCCGATGCAGAGGCTGGGCAGCGCTCTGCACTGTGGTGGTGAACACAGCCGAAGCCCACTGGCTTAAAAGCACCGGGGGCCAAAGACAATCACGGCAGTATGGACATTGAGCTAAGTGACCTTGACCACACTGCTGAAGAAATTCCCTACCACATTGGCACCAGCTGCTTCTTCTACATGCTGAGGGGCTGTTTCTTTTTGTCACTCACCATTTAATTAAATGGTAATCTCTATAGGATAGAGTTTATTGCTTGCAGCTTATCTCAGCATCTGTGGCATTATATAAAAACACCAACACCTCCAAAGTAACACCTGCCAGAAAATCTGCCTCCCTTCCTAAGCCACGTATTCAAATCTTCCAGAATTTTAAAAGCAAACACCATCTACAACAGTGGCATTACGTTAGGTAAACTCATGCTGTTGGCTGCAAACTGGATGCAGACCACAGGCAAGAACGTGACTGCTTTTCTGTCAAGTGAATCAGAGCAGGCAACAAAGAATTCCCAGTGGCTTTATGCTAACTGTGGAAGGACATGCAATAGCTGAGCTGACAAAGTCAGAACGAAGTGCCCAGCTGGGACAAAGTTACCTCAGCAGAATATTTTTGCACAAATTTGGATTGCAAAGTAACTTCATAGCAGATCAGCACTTTATATCATCGGGTAACTGCAATTTAAATATGATATTAGGAGCCTTAAACTGAGGTTTACCACTCTGTGAAACCATAGCCTTAGGACACAAGGAAAAGCTGGAAAACAAAAGGCTTACTCAGCTCTAAAAGCAGCTAACTGAAAAAGAGAAACAAAATAAACCCATGGAAAGTCTAAAAGCCTAAATATTCTTCCTTTCTTTTAACCTACCTCCCCCCACTTACTACTATGCCACCTTTCCACAGCAGGCTGCTATCGCAGCATCATCCAATTTTTGAAAAACTTCACACCTGAACAGGAGGTTGGTATCCACCTGTAATGCCACCAGCAAGCAGAAGGATATAGGGGGAATCTCTATTTCAACATGTGCCCCAGGAATCAGCACCCAGCAAGCTCACTAGATTAGACTGGCCTGATAGAGAGCAGAACTTGGCCCTCTCCTAACTGTATAAAATTTTCCTTTTCTCACCATGCACCCTTAATCCCAATTAGTTGGGGATTAACCCCAACTACTGTTAATCCTACGCCGTGGTTGGAGAAATGATAACTATTTTATAACATTTGAAAGAGCCTTCTTGGAGTACCTGCAACAAATGTACCTTACTGGAAAGCAATTAACAGCAGTAAGAATCCCAATTGGATTAAAACAGTAGTAGCCCAATGAAAAAAGGGAGATACAGGCAGAGTTGCTGTGCAGCACGTTGCCTTAGGAGTAAACTTAGGAGTCAACCATCAGCCACAGACTCCTGGGTGAGGATGTCAGCTCTAAGAAGCAGTATCACAATCCCCTCTCCCCAGAAAATACCCGCTAATTTTGGAACTGTGCAGGGAGGGATAGCTGTAGTCTGCAATGTGTTGTGCTCTCATTCAATGACCTCACTCATCACATCACAAAAGCTAAACTCACGTGCTCGAAGGCTGCGTTTTGCTTTTGTTTTGATTAACTAGTTAAAGAGGCATTAAATTGATTAGCACTCATCGGGTCTGCCTAGTCTGCTTTCATGTGATTTTCCATTTTCACTTTTCTAACCGAGAAGGAAAAGCTGGGCTTCCAGCACCGAAGATAAGCTACCAAAAAATGCCTACACAGAGAAAGACAATCTAGTCCAGACAGGTCTAATCAGAGCAAGGAGAGTGCTTCTGTGTGCTGCCTCTGCTCAGGTATCAGTGGTCAAATGAACTGAGTTAAGAGTCCTGCCAGGGAAGAATTACTCACTTCATAGCTATTTCACAAAAATGCCATGTTTTACTGTCACTGTTATGCTAAGGATAGATAATTTTTAAGCCCAGTATCTTCTTCCAAAACTCTGTCAATTTGTAGAGTGCACTGTTGACCCCAAGAGTGTCAAAGCTGTGGAGCTGCAGAATGGGAAGCAGGTCTCTGAAATCCCCCCCAGCCTACACCTATTTGACAGAAACAGGACTTGATCCTTTGCCTCTCCCTCTTTATTACCACTAAGCCTTGCTTGCAACACGTTTTTCGGAAGAGCTGCCATACAGAAACACTGACATTTGGCAAGAGAAAGCTTCATCCAGAATTGTGATCTCATTTGCATATGTCTGTACCTGACTGAGAAATCTGAACAACAGAGTTTGTCAAGTAAACACGAACAAAGCATGATTCAATATACTCAGTCTGTTAACAACCAACACCTGTGACTTTCACAAATGAATCACTACAGTAGATCATAAAGAGTTAGCAAAAAAGGGAATGCAAAAATGCTAAACTGCACGAAATAACACAGCTAAATAACAAACAACAATCTTACCACAGAGCAAGTCTCTGCTCAATTTCCTTGAGAAAACCAGTGTGAAATTTGTGCAAAGGTTCGAAGTTGGAGAAAATGAGACTTTTCAGTGTTTCAGGCATGCAATCCTCTTTACTCACTGCACTCTGAAACCACTACAAAGGAAAAAAGAAGCAAAATTATCACGGGTGGAATGCAGCAGGTATGATCATTTGCTGTCTTTATACACCTAAACCTGTAAGGACCTCATTTAGCTGGCACTAGGGATACAACCCAGGCTACCTCTGACACCCCTACATGCTGAACTGGTGCTCTTATCAGCAGTCAGGCCCTGCATAGTTAAAAAAGAAACTCCCTTCCCCTTTGCCATCACCGATCAAATCTTGAAAATTCTTTTCAAGCCCAAACTGGTTGGCCAGTACAAACTGAATTTGCAAATGCTGTAGATGCAAGAGAAAGAGTATTGCAATGCTTGCAACACCTTGCAAACACTCCAGTAAAACCAAAAAATATACTCTGCATTTTCTTTTGCTGAGTTCTGTCTGAACTCCCTTTGACAGGAGTTGGCACAGTAAGCATTCAAGCCCATGTTGCTGTGTGCAGATAAAGAACATCATGCACTTTGCAAAGTGAACAAGTAGAAGGATGGTACTTTGCGCTTCCAAGACGCTAGTAGCAGAAAATAGGAGGGTCAGTGCTAAACACTGTTAAGACTGCAAGAAGCTCCTGCTCAGTTTTGCTCCATATTCTCTTTATTTCACCCTAATAGACCTATGGGTGACGTAAAGATGTAGGACCAGGGGGCTTGCCAAGGTGGTACAGACTATTGTCTTCAGCACGGTAACACTACTCCTTCCTCGCTGCCCTGAGGGGTTCCAGCTATCTATGGTTGACTTCCAGCAGCGCCTAGAAGGCTGTTGGGACCATAGTCTTGATTGATAGTGCATCAGCTGGAGCTGACCCAGACCTGGGATAAAGAGAGACTCCTCCGAAGTCTCCCTTCCCCCCGCTTTATCTCTGCACTGAGCGGAGATAAAGTCGAAGACCTGCACTCCTACCAAGTCTCAAAATTCATGCATAACACTCATTCCTTCTACCTTTTCCAATGATGCTGACTACTCGTTCACTCTCAGTGGCCTCCTGGGCCAGACATCTGTGGGGCACAGCTGATGGGCCTGATGATTACCTCAGAGCCAGTGGTATGCCTCTTGGTGGCACCACAAATTCAAATTTGGCTACCATAAGAATAAAGGCCAGGGTGGGAAATGGGGTTTAGCTCTGAAGAGCGAAAACTTTCTGTTTCTGCAGGGCACTGGGTGAAATAGAAGATGAAAACAGCATATCTGCTGTTGAGACCGCAGCAATGACCACCGTCCCACAGAACGTGGCCTCTTCCCTCGTTGGCCTGGCTTCCCAGAAAGCCAGGGTAAGTAGGCAGTGGAGCGACAGCTATCTTGCTGGCTGTAACAACCATGCTGCTCCAGCCTACACTGGCATGTCTAAGCTGGCGTCAGATCAGCTGCATCTGCCATGTGGGCTCCTGGAACAGACGAGAAGCTGGGGAGAAGGTGACTCTCCCTGGTTCCCAGCTGGTACCAACAGACTCTTCCCTGCAGCATGTCCTCCTTACCACAACACTCAATGCAGGAGGTGGCAATGCACCTCACAGAGTTTCACACGCTGGGCGATTAAAGAGCTGGGAGGTCTGGAGCTGGCAGCCCTGCTGAAATACCATGAGAGGTTTGGGATCCAGTGTGATTTTACAGACAATTGTTATTTAAGGCCAAATCTTGTGCACATTATTCTTGGAATTTAAACAAGACTGTTGGTGTATGTGCAAAGAAGGCACGTATTTGCCTTGGTGATTTTAACAGTCACACTCTGATGAGATGCTACAGATTAATGACTCGTTTAACAGACAGTTTCTCTTACTGAAAAATCAGAATCACTCAAATGGTACTCCACAATATTTCATGTTAAATGGAGGACATTTAATCCAGGAGAAAACATTTATATGTCCCCCTAGGGAGCTACTTCAGTTTTAAGAGAAGTCATTGAAAGCCCACAGGCATTTTTAGTAATTACAACCACAAAGTATGAGAGCAAGAAAAAAATAACTGAAGTGTGTCCCATGTTCCTCAACCTGATACAGTTTCGTAGTGCATGTTTCTAACCACAGTGCAAATCTCTACTTTCTGTTTTTTTGTGTTATTTCCTCCCTAGAGCTGTACTCCTGTGCACTGCAGAGAATACCTACAGTGCAGAATATAAAAGTAGCATGGAACAGCTAAGATGTTAAATGGAGCAGATGAAACACTACTGCTGACTAGAGCTTCACATGTTTCATGAGTAATGCTCAAGTAAACATACCGATGTGATGACTTCAAGGTCCTTCAGGTATGTTCGTTCTGTGGTCGCTACTTCTTTAGCAATGAAGTAAGCTTTCTCAGTTGGGAATCTCTGCAAAATGCAAACACATTAGGTTTTCATCTGCTTTTATGGAGCTGCTTTCTGTAGGAAAAGGCTGCAGACAACAATCACCAAGAGAGTTACAAACTAGTGACCCCTGCTTGTGGTTACTGTGACTCATGCTTGAATGTTCCTAAGCCCTGAAGCCCTGGAAATAACCCTTCCTTGCAAACTCAAGAGAACAAGCACTTTCTATGGGTTCTTGAGAGACATTTTTCTGCCAAAGTGATTTCTACAGCTTTGGTGTGCTGATATTCCTTTCAGCTTATTCCACGCACCCAGAGCAGGACATATTCTGAAGCTCACAAAGAAATCCTTTGCAGGCTAGATAACCATTTGAATCAAATTTGATGAATGTCAAATTTAACAAAATGACAAAAATAAGTGTCTGATTATTGTAAGTTTCATTGTCAGGGTAAGAATCCACAGTAAAAATACCCTCAAAAAAAATCAAATCCGTAAGACTTTCCCAGTGCAGCTGGACAACCTAACAGCGAAAGAGGGGAATAATTTTACAGTAAGCTACAGATTTCAAATTTCAGGAAAAAAAACCCCAATCCTCCTGTGTTATCCAAGAGGCAAAAGTGGTTTTGACCTCTTAATTCTGAAGAGCCAAAGGATCCCAATTGATCTTGCTCTGTGTTGCTCAGGAAGCAAAAAGGAAGAGCAAAACATCCATAAATCTTTTGCTTCTACATTTCCGCCCTGAAGATCAGTGATGCAGAGGATGTGCTAGAAAGGGTTGCAAGGGGAGATTGTGTGGGCATTTCTTAGTCAGTATACAACCCCATAGGAACCATCATCAGCTGGTACAAGCTACAGCAGTCACTGGCTGCTGTAATCTGGACTGGCACAGAGAATCATCAGTCTATTAACCGATTCTTGGCTTTTCTTCTTTGCAAATTTCTCTCACCTATCTTGCTTACTATGCACAGTGGGAAAAGAGATCTTCCTTACACATCCTCCCACTTTCCAGCAAAGCCATCTGAGTTCCTACCTTTTTCCTCCTGAGATGCTCCCAGCTCAGGAGAAAAAGTAGGCAACAGAAGGAAAAGAGCAACCCCCCTCTCACCCTGCAGCACAGAAGGGATGAGCCAGCAGACACCCAGAACACCCTGGCTAAGACAGGATCACTTCTCTCTTCAAAAAGCAGTTTCGGATGTGATGCTGCCTTATGGCTTTGCTGCAATGATGGGGCTGAGCCAAACACTCCCAGCTGAACGCTGCAGGCTGTGGCTCAAAGAGAGCATTTCTACTCCCACAACCAAATTCTCCCAGTGGTGCTCCCAGCAGAGACAGACTGGAGAGCCTGGGTTGGACACTCTTGCACAGGCTCAATGCTGTTCCTTTTCCTTCTGTCACCTGGAAATTCTCCCTCCAATAACACATTGGAGTTGACTGGTTTGTTACAACAAACTACCAAACTCCACTCCTTAAAAACAAGCTAGATTCACAGGAGACGCTGTCAAAACAAGCTCTTAAGGTTGCAACCAACAGGACTGGCCCAGATTTATCCCACATTAACCTTAGGGACACAGAGCTACATATCTTCTCTCTGCCTGCTTAAGGAGTAGCTGGGGCCCCTAACTCCTGCATCTCTGTACAGGACGATGAATCCAGGGCAGAGCACTCAGCTACAGCAGTTCTGTGGTTTTGGCCTGACCAGCTACAAACTGTGAGTTTGGCCTCAGGAGCACAGGGGTGCTCTTGGGCATACGGTGACTGAGGACAGCAGACACCAAGTGACCCAACTCAAGTTATCTGCGTGGATCTGTGATGAGGAAGCTGCAGGGGGTTGAGATATTAGTCACTTTGACAAACAGCACTAGTCGCAACACCATGTGGAGAGAGAGCCATGGCCAACTGCCTCTGCCTTACCTTTCTTTTGACCTCTTCCTCATCGTCAGTCCTGATGCACGATGGGTCATTCAGCAAAGGGCTGATCAAGGGAGATGACTGCTTGGCATCAGGGCTCAAGTTTGGAGATAAAGACATATTTGCCACCGATGGTCCTCCTTGGGAATTGATGGAAAGCTCTGAAAGGTGAGGGCTGCCAGTCAGAGAACCTGCTAAAAAAATGGTGAAAGAGAAATCAGTTAGGGCAGGCTCTCCTAGAAAGTACCAAAAAGAGTTACAACCTTAAGTTGCAGCATGTGAAATTACACTACAAGATGCAGCCATCAAGGTCCTCAAACTAGCCCAAATGGACTTGAAGCCAGAGGAACTGCATCCACTTGCATTAACCAAGGGACTGGGACATTCTTTTAGCTGATGAAACTGGCTGAAATTAGTGTCTCTGTAGGCAAGGGATGGAGGCACACATGACTGAGCGGCAATATTTACTGCTAAACATCATATTAATACCAAATTTTTCACCATTGTAATCCACTCTATGAAAGAGAATAAATACAACAATAAGGGAGTCACCCTAGGAGTGCCATTCTTTCTAGAGAAGTAGAACTTCAAAGACTCAAATCAGTACTTCATAGGGAGCTACAGGACACAAGTTAGAACAAATTATCTAGTGGAAGTCTAGAGAAAAAGAAACGACGACTTTCTACAGCAGTGTTGCTGCTAAGACCAGTCAGATCTAACAGGAAGGGAGAAAACTACTAGTTCCCCAATTTCTACACACAACACAAGTATGTATATTATACCTTGTAGGTCTTTCCATGCTCCTCTGATTGTTTGGGATGGAAATGCTAGCATTACATTTACATAAGAAAAGCAATACTTTTAATGCACAAAGCATGACAACTTTAAATTATCACAGATATAAAGTCCCATTTAATTTTGGATTAAAAATATTAAAGAATTAGACAATTTATTACACTTCCATGGATTCATATACACTACATTAAGTACTACTGAAATTAGCATTTTATCTTCTGGGAGGCAGCCAGACTACTGACTGCACAAAAAGAAGAGTTTGCGAAAAATGCCCAGTGTTCTCCCAGTTATCCCCTCCTCCAAACCTCTGAAAATCTAAACCTGTTTTAGAAGATGGATCTGTCATGTGGAAGAACATTTACAGTCTGTACCGTTTTGGCATCATACATTAAAATCCAACCAAAAAAATATGACAAGCTCTTGATTACCACAGCTAACAGGCTGTCTAGTATTAAATATAAGACACATACATCTCCATTTATAATTAAGCCAAATACATTTTACTATCATGTGTTTTTGTCCTCCCTAGATTATGATAGGTAAGTGTTCCTGTTGCTACAACACAGCTGAGATACTCCAGTAAACAAAGGCACCAATAAATATAATTAGGCCAGTAGTAAAACCTATTTATTTTCTGGAAGAACTCAAGATTTATTGCTAGAACATGAATGTTTTCCAGTTCCAAACCAGTTCATGTTTATATGTCATTCCTTTGAAAAGAGAAGGAAAAAAAAAACAATACAGTTATCAGTTTACGTAATCATGACAATTATGTAGCCTGTTATAAATCAAAGTCAAAGCAGTATATGTCTGAAAAAAAGGTCTGTATTATTACAGCTAGCAAGAAAGGATTTACTGACAGTTTCACACTAAATCAATGTTCAGTGAAATTTGAGAAAATGCCACAGCTTGTTACACAAATGTCAATTTTATTGACACTAGCACACAACTGTATACAGTGTTTTCAAAAGAAATGGAATTCATCATTGAGAAATAGTGAAACAGATTAATAGCAAGGTTGTAAGGTTAAAAGTACTTAACTCTACATTACAAAAGACATAAGAAAAGTGGTATCACCTCAAACATGGAAACAAAAATTCTGGCACTATGCCTGTCATACGACAGCGAATAAATGATTTGCACCTCTGTGAGAAGTTCACAGGCATTATAGTCTAGAAGTTAAATAGCACCTATCTGTGATAGATAGATATAGATATAGATATATCGGCATATCTACCTACCTATTTATAATCCTAGATCTAACTTCTGATGTACTGGAATTTTTATCAGTACAACTCAAGTATTTCAAACTATAAAATATTAAATGGACAATGAATTAAAAAGACTTCCTAACCTGCACTCGGAAGACAGAACTTGGGAAAAGTATTACGGAAAGTACCACAAAAAACGTGCCTGGTGGCTCACAGCATTGAGTATACACCCCATTGATTAAAGACTTGCACACCAATACATCACTGACATTCTTGCTGCAAAAAGTTATTCTGCAGCAAGTTGAAATGCTACATCCTCCTTTTTGGTATCAATGGGGACGTGAGCAGTGACCAACTCCAACCACCACCTACAAGCAAGAGGTCAGTTAGACCCCCATCCACCAATATGCTGAGCAAGTAAAAAATAAAGCTAAGTCTAAGAAAGTGGCTATATTACAAAAAGGCCTCAAAATGCTGTTACGTTAGCACATCTGGGGCCTAATTACAACCAACACAGCAATACAGATCAACACATTGGATGTTGTTCTGGTAAGGATGGGAAACAAACTTGTTCTGCTGTGAGAAAGTCAGTAAGTCATGAGGAAATGAAAACGGAAGGTATTCTCTCCCCCATCGCCAATCAATCAGGACACGTGTCATGCTGATGGGTCATGGCAATGCTACAAAGTGACTTGCTCTTTTTCCTGAACACGGGGAGCAAATAACCTGTGTTAACCGAATGGTCTTTCCTCAGTGTTTCATCTGACCCCTTGCCACAGAAGAGTATATTCATACAAGCTCTACTCATCAACTACATACTGCAGAATATAAACAGAAGCAGAAGGGAGAACACCAATCTTATTTACAAGGTACTGAAATTCCTCACATTTTACCCTAAAGGATTCATTGATTGACAGGCAATTATTAGCATGTCAGTTGCCAGATATCAAGTGGTACTGCACAGCACATCGGAGGCCTAAAAGGTTTGCGGCCAGTAACATGGAATTGCCTTTGCTCATACTTTAGGTGATTTTTATTTAGATTCAGACTTGAGCCATCTTTCAAATATAATGGAGCCAGCTATATACACACAAACCAAGAGACAGGTACAAAAGGATACTTATGTCAGGATTGCTTAAGCAAATACTAAAATGATATCCTTGCTGGAGCAGGCAGGAATTAAGCATGTGCTTCCATTTTTCTCTGATCTTGGGTTTAAGAAGAGAAACAAATATTGGTTGATGACAGTGGCAAATAATGAGAATGCACTTTACCACGGTATGCCAGATTAGCACATCAGTGCCAAAATACCTGGAGTGGTTCTTAGTTCCACTGAGCTAGTTTACTCTCTAGACATTGGGGAAAATTACTGCAGTAGGGAAGGTGACAGAAAAAATAAACCTTGATTGAAAGCTAACTTGAAAACAAATCTACAAAACAACAATGGCATTTTACATGGCCACAGGACATGAAACTATGGGTTATCGTCCTAGCTTTACACGTGTCTCAAATCACTCCCCATCAACATACATGTTCCATATGCTAAGTAAAATGAAGCCAGTGTCTAAGATCACAGCTATAACTCTGTCCAAACACACATCACAGTTGCTTGCTGCAATTTGGTGGTGGGAGTGCGTGGGAGGGCTGGCAAGCTGCAGGCACACTAGGCTCTGCACTTGGCTGGCCAGCTGGGATCCATCCCACCAGCAATATCTGCTTTACTCTAGGCTCCCGTCATGCACAGACATTAAACCATAGGGACTGGTGTTGAGGTTGGCAGCTATGGAGACTTGGGCAGGCTGAGCCATACTGCTTTAAAACAAGCCCAGTACCAGGGGAAAAAAAAAGTTCAAACCAGTACCTTTCAGATGATGAAGAAAGTCCGTCCCAGAGGTCAATTCAAATCATAGGTGAGCTGAACTGCCTGCTGCCTCTTTCTTTGTTGGCTACATAGACAGCATAAGATGACCTGAAATCCCTCCTAAGAGACTAACTTAACAAGGAAGGGCTCTCCTCTTTGTGGGGAAGATAAATGGGACTCAATGTATCCTGGAGATACTCCTCCTCTATTCCTTTCCTCCTGAAACTGCTGAGTGACAAACTCACGTCATTTAGTGTTCTGCATCTGCTTCAAAAGAAACAGTTCCCATCCGTACACACTGTGTTTTAACAGGAAGGAACAGTACAGCTGTGTTAAGATGCTCCTGGGTATGTTCGTCCTCTGTGGAGCACCAAGAAGTGAAAATTACTCACTGGAAACTGAGAGGAAATATCAACCATTACTGAAGGTGACTGAAATTCTGCTGGAAAACTTCATGTACATCTACAGTGCTCACTCTACCTCAACTGTTGAGGGTTATATTGTTCTCAAGGTTTATAGGTTTATTATTAGAAATTAAAATGTGTTAAGAGCCAGAAAAGCACCCTTCTCAATACCTGGAACGTTACAGGGCTTACTCCCTCTTAGGCCTGCTTCACAGACTGCTCTGCAGCCAGGGGAAGCTTGTGACATCCAGACCCCAGTTACTCTGCTTTAAAGGCAGATCAGTGTTTTCTAAACTCCAGTCTGATAGATGACACCCAAACTGTTGCCCCTATGTCCTTTGCATTACTGAGCATACCACTTACGAAGGCTCTTTAATAAGAAAGCATTTGACAGAGCTGTTGCTGGTGTGGCCACACGGTTAGGTCTAGCTTAATTTTCCCAAGTCACAGTGGTTGTATTCCTCTAACTTCTATCTAAAAGTTTTGGTCAGAGAAAGACACATAATACAAAATGACATGGAGGACAAACAGCATCAGATAAAGTGGCAGGCGTTTTCATATGCACTTCACTGATGACTTAAGTACTTTAGATTGGACAAGAGTTTAATAAAGGCGTCCATCCCTTGTTTCCCCAGGTGTGAACCAGGCACAGTCACACTGCTGAGCTAAAAGAGACATGGGATGGAGATTCTGCTCTGCTCTCTCTCAACGCAAGAACAAACCCGCACTGACTTCCATGAAACTTGACGGAGACCAGTTCATCAGGCTGCACTCCTCTTCCTCATTAAACAAAACAAGCTGGAGTGCTGGATAAAGTTCGTTAGAATTAAAGATCTTGAAAAGTAGTTGTACATCAACCATACATTTATGTACAAACATCCCTGAACGCAGTACCAAAGAACTTGAGGAGGAATGGGAAGAAAAAACAACTTGGGAAGAGATCCTATGTCACACATAACCAATAACTCTGCCTGGCTTGAAGAGAAACATGAAGAGAGAAAGGTTCACTTTGACCTCACAGCTTCAAAACGCATGCCCAGGGCAGGAGTGGCAGTCAGTGGCAGGGATTTGGGAGAATGGTGCACCTTCTCAATGAACCAATTTCCTCATATTTAGGACAAAGCATCAGCCAGCAAATGGACAGAACAATTAAACCAGTGACAGTTTTACAGCAAAATACCAGTTAGAATGAGTAAAAGCCTTCAGTACAAGTAAAACTAAAAATAATAATAGAAAAAAAAATTAAGTCCATGCATACACAGTTAAATGGCTTGACATGCTTATAGTCTCATCAAGCTTGCTGTTGGTTTAGTAGCCAGCAACCTCTTTAGTTGGTAAAGGTCCATGCTTTATTGGCATACTGCATATTAGACAGCGGTGAGTGTGAAATCAGACAGTAACTGCTGCTGGCCTACATCAGGGTATACTCACATCTTAAGAACAAAGAGTGAGCATTACAGCCTGGGAAGAATACAAGGTCAGTGGGCATCAGTCCTTTGTCTAGCCTTGATCTTTCCAGACAGAAATAGAGCAACGTATAGAAGGGTTCCCCGCTGTACCCAGGGTTAGGGTTGGTTTGCTTTTGTTTGTTTGTCTTTAAACCAACATGAGACAGTGCTACAATGGAATTGAAAACATTCAGTCCCCCTTGTAAGCTTACGCCACAGATACTGTCCATTTCAACCAGACATCTCCCCGAGACTGCAGTGATCCTGCTTAGGAGCTACGGCAGACGGAGCTGATCACCGTTGGGTGCAGCCTTCATTAGGAAATGAAGGGCAATCCAATTGTGCTCGATGGAGCCCAAATGTCCCAAAAAACAGGCCTTCCCCCCTCCCTCCATTCTTCTGCTCCTCAACACAGTGTGGTTTCTCAACTTGAGACTCACAGCCTGGTGGGTTTTTCCTCCAGTTCTGAGGTGAGGAGCGCTCTATGAGACAGGATCACTGTAATAAGAGGAATTAGGTACTCCCAATACAAATAGGTATTTCTGCAGTAAAAGGACATTGAGG
This sequence comes from Anarhynchus alexandrinus, assembly GCA_008711295.1. Classification (NCBI taxonomy): domain Eukaryota; kingdom Metazoa; phylum Chordata; class Aves; order Charadriiformes; family Charadriidae; genus Anarhynchus; species Anarhynchus alexandrinus. The sequence continues at coordinate 3,336,887 of VUYV01000086.1, read as the reverse complement.
CAGCGCTCCAAACAATGCAAGGAACAGAAGATACACCATGCTTTGAGGATAGACAGAACATTGAAAAGGCTTTTTCTCCCAGAGAGGTACATGCTGACAAAACAGTGCATACAATGAAACAAAAAATGTTTCTCTTTAAACGGTATTAAACAAATGACAAAAATGAGAATGAAGTCCCCAGCATTTTCAATTTTAAAAATTAATTTTGACTATTAAGATTTATTAAAAAAATCTATGTATGTGCACACACAGAAATCAGGAAAGGGCTGGATAGGTGAAACAACGCCAAGCTTATGAACTTTTGTTAGTGGGTCCAGGTGAGTTTTTTAGCAGGAAAGGGGGAAAATAAGGATTCAGCTAATCAAAGATTTTTAAGTGCCTCACGGAAAAGCAACCAGCATGAGCTCTAACATTCACTGAACTAAACAGAGATCTACCTCTGATCTTCCTGTAAACTATCAAAGGCAAAAACCTGTTTTCTTCTCAAAACAGGATTTGCAGCATTTTAAAGAAAACATCTAATGTAATTTTAACAAGCTTGAGAGCTCTTGAATCAGAAAGCATTCATTTTCCTTCAACCTTCCATGTTCAATCAGTGTCAGCTGTATCATTACTGGCTTTGGAGTTAATTTTTATCAGCAGGAACTGTGGATTTTTATGGTTCTCAGAGGCCAAAAATTTACCAAAAAAAAATCGATAAAAATTACACCTTAAAACTCTAATCATTCTAGAGCAAACTAAATATTTACCATCATGTCATGCAAATTTATGATCCTAAAGTCTTTACCCCCTTTACTGTAATAACACCGCCACGATTTACTCTCATACTTGTGAAAAACATGCCTGTGAATACACAGCTCAGCCAGGCACACAGGTTTCCCAGATCTCATAACATTTAAAAGTGCTCACTGCTTTTAGTAACAAACAACATAAACCAAGCTTATTCTACACGCTCTTTATAGACCACAGAATTTCAACAGAAGACAAAATACTCTAAAGAACTGCTACATGCCACCCAAACTAGGCTTTTTATTCATATGATGCCTTTGATTTTTAAGTAGAAGTTCTGTATTTTAAAGTATCAATGGCACCACACAGCCTAGCCACAGGGCGAAACACAGAAGATGCCTTTGTTCAGGATCCACATGTTGCACAAGAATTATTTCCCTTATAAATAAGCAAATAAGATATGTGCCCTTGTCTAGGTATATTTCAGCAACTATAGAAATTACTGAAATAGAAGAGGAAAGATTTTGTTAATTTTAATTTCCTAGGTTTTAAATTTCCCTCCTTTCCAGAACCTGACAGCACAGGCAAATTTTTTTCCTAATGTAGCTTGACTGAAACCAGAGTCTTCTGCTACCCACACCTGAGAAAAGTTGCACATCAGACTAATCTTTGGGACCTCCTGATGTTAACACCGTGCATCAGCCACCTACAATCAGAGACCCCCAAATCATCATCATCAAGTAGTAGACAGCAATGAGCAGCTGGGTTTCTGACAAAAGGACTGTTCTCCTATGACTTGTGTCTGACAGCAGATAACAAAAGAAAGGTGTAAATATTAAAAACTGTTCCAGAATATTCAATTTCCCTCATATATTTAAGGTCTCTCTTATTTGGTATGGAGAAGCAGATTGATCCTCTACATGAAAAGGAAAGAGATGTGCTAAAATGTACAGAAGCTGCCTTAAGAAACTACACCGCTCAGAGAGAGAAGCATTATTGGAAGACTAAAAGGGACTTTGGCTTCCTTCTCTTTATACGTGCCCGAACACAGAACCTTTTTCCTTCACACCTTCACACCCACTGTCCTTTCCAGCCAGTAACAACCACGCTGCTGAATGAGGCGGATCTCCAGCGACTCGCATCCTTGAGCACAAAGGTAAGTGACACCCAAATCCTTCACACATGCGTGGAAGTCAGGAAAAACTTGCATTGTTAATTTGTTTTTCATCATTAGAAGTTAAATTGCAGCAATTAAAATTTCATCCTAAAGTCACCTCTGACAGCACTCTAATGCCTCATTATGACAAATGAGACTAGTTAAACAAACATGGTATTTGACACAACTTATAGGTCAGACATCCTTTCTTCTGTTGAAGATGTGTTCCAGAAATAGCCACAACTCATGCTAATTGCATATAAATCATACTGATGAGATCTAAATCACTGGTTTTTGATATTCAAAATCAGGTCTGCTTCATCAGCTCAACCGATCAACACAATTCTTGCTCTCTGAGTACCCTAAGAAACTACTGGGGCTTTATACTCTTAGGAAAAGACTGGAAAGCACGCCACGCCAAAGGGAACTGTAAATAAATAAGGCTAGACGTTTTTAGTGTGCATAAGATATTTCCTATTCTTCTCCTTTCCTTTTTCTTCCCAACCCTGAACCCCCCCCGAAGAAATTTCTAGTTGACTATGGTGACTCTGCATGTGTGTGTGTTTATCGTGGGACAGAAGACGGAATTTAAAATCTCTGCTTCTTAGTGAAGAAAAGGAGGAGCTATAAACAGGTTTTAGATCTGTCTACTCCATTTTCCATTTGACTTTCTCCAGTCACAACCACGTAATTGCACATACAGAGAGACCAGAGAGGAACTTCTGGCATGAATGCTACTGCTTCAGAATGAATACAGCTGCTTCAACTAATGAAAGCTGCTCCACAAACATCTGTGCAAACAGAAAGCAGCCCTACAAATATTCAAGGGGGGAAAACCAGGTCCTAAAGCAGTCTGGTCTAATAATACTAGACCCATTTAGTGAACTAATTCACAAACCATTGTTTTTTCACCCTTTGCAGGGTTCTAATGATTACGTTCAGCATTGCCAATGCTGCTCTGTCAAGAAAACTGTCTAATTTTGCATGCCCTTTAACCTTGAGGCAAAATGGTAGATTGGTTTAATTTTTCAAATTATTAACATGTAACTCTTTCATTATGCTCATCTGTCTACTTTGTAACTGATGTCAGTTCCATATAGCTCACGTAATGAACGTGCAAATACAGCAAACCTAAAAGCTTTCAGTTACATGTTGACATTTTTCAGCTACAGATACTTCTCCTCCAGTTTTTCTTTGATATAATTTGTATTTAGCCTGCACTACAAGTTAATGGGATGGTGCATGTTAGGCAGGCCTATGAGCTATGGGTGATTTGAGACAACGGCAGCACTAGGCGCAAATCATCTTCAGAGAACACCCCTCTCGGTCATGCACAAGGGATATGTTTGTTAGGGGATATGGACTTAAACCAAAAAGAGTGCAGTCCAGGCCATTCAGACATCAGTTACTCAAAACTCCATACCTGCAATATCCTGCGTAGGTCCTGGCTCCTACATCAACTTCCCACTATCCACACTTCCTTCATCTAGCCAAATTCATTCCCAAATTTTATATCCCAGGTCACTGAAGAAAACTAGATTCTAGGAAAGGCTGATATGAAAAAACATCTCCAAGAAAAGATTCCAACAGGACACAGTAAGTTTGAGTTGCTGCTGAGCTGGAGAAAACTTAAAATTGTCTGAGATGACTTCTCATTCACTGTAGCAAATGACTGAACGTGGTCAACCACTTGGAATAGCAAAAAATGATTCATAAAAATGCCTTTTATCCATAGACTAACTACATCTGCACATTATTTTAGGACAAACCCCTAAACTGCTTTTGCAACTAGTCTCCATATTTATTCAACTACGTGGACAGAATTGGTTCAGCACCGTGATAAGCTGTCTGGACAGCCCAACCAGAGGCTTCCTCCACATCCTCTGGAAGGACAGAAGGTAGGTGGCTCAGGACTACTCAGTCGGAGTAGACGTAGCTGCTCGGTCTTGCTGGGATTCAGCTCCCTCATTAGTAGCAACTGCTTAAGGACATCTGGGTGCTTCAAGAGAATGGGATTTAAAAGTTAATTCTTGTGAATAAAAAATTTAGAACAGCGAATCAAAAGTACCATCACCCCACACTCTAAAATCTACTGGAATTGGTGGGAGAGTCAAATCTTTCACTTTGTCTACAGCTACCTCTCTTAGACTTGAGACGTGGATATGTTTAGACCACTGCCGTTGACCAGAGTATGCAGATTAACCAATGCTTGCAACGACTAACTGGAACTGACAGGCTCCTCTTCCCCTCTGTGCTTTGTGAACTAGAACAACAAGAATTCCCGCGTCTCGTCTCATCTGATCTGCAGTCTTGCCCAAAGGTTTCTGCTCTTTCCTGCAAGGCCTTTCTGTATTTGTCCCACAGAAACAAACTCCCAGATGAATTCTGAGAGACCTGATCCTATGTGAACACGTCAATTTAAAACTGCTCTCTCACTTACCATTCTTGGCAAGTGCCCAGATATGAACCACATGTCTGGTGGAGGAATTTGGCCCACAGACTGTTTTTAATTAAATGCTTGTCTACTGATATTAAACTGAACTTCAGTGGCATAAGAATGCTGCAAAAACTGATTCATCCTAAATGAAATTATTTCCTATGTAATTTACAAACTTTATTTCTTCAAACTGGAAGAATTCCACATATGTTAAAATGACAACCCCTAAAACATTTAAAGTTGAAAAATGCCAGATTATAAAAAACAGCCAGAGAGAAATCCTCATATTTCAGTTTTGAGAATGATATTCAAAAGGAAGAAAAAAGCTATTGAGATACTTTATTAGCAACTACGCTAACTCCAGCTACCAGCAGGTCTGTTCTTGTAAAATTATAAATCCGTTATCTTTGTAGGCATATGAGAGAAGAAATCAGGCCTGAAAACAGTATTTGAAATGATGCAAAAGAGTAAACACCACTTATAAAATTTTATATTCACTTAAATCCAAACAATATGAAACCTATCCACATTTCATAAGTGGCAGAATCGACTGCGAATCCTTTTGTTGAAAATCCATTACTTGAACTCTAATTTTACTGGCTAATAAAGCAATTAAAATCTGTCCAGATCACTATTACTTTACTGTGTAATATAACTACTGGTACTTGTGCTGCACAGGCAGCAAAAAAAAAAAAAAATCAAGAGGAGAATCATGCACCCGCTCCCCATGCTCACGCTATCTGCTAACGCAGGCTTCAATTAGCTATATTTCATCTTAAATATTGAGAAGTTCAAGGCAATTATTTTACAGCTATTCTAAATCCAAAACACAAACGACCGTCTCTTAGAATAATATACAAGCAAGTTTTACCCTAATTATCAATCCTGCTGTTTCTAGATCCATGCTTTAAACTACAGGAACAAACAAGAGCATTCCCTGCCACCAAAATATCACTGTCTAATGAGATGCTATAAACCATCCCTGTTAAAAAACGAGGTATCTAATCTTTAAGAAAAAACCAACACACTAAAAGGATGAGCAGGTTAAAACTTATATTTACACAAAGATATATTTTACTGCAAAAAAGTAAAGTACATAACAAGACATGCCTAACTACTGTAGGTATCTTTTTAAATATTCTTCACTCAGATTAAATTCTGTCAAAATGTGCATAGACCAAGGCATTAGAAAAATTAAAAAGACTTCTTATTTTATTATTTTTGTAAAAACAAGAAAATTTTATACTGTCTAGATTTACAAAGTCCTGTAACCTGTTCATCAGTACTTATGTGGGCGGATTCATCATTGCTGCATGCATATACTGCATGATGCAGATCACTGCAAGTGACCTGCAGTTAAGTCAATGCTATTCATCACTTAAAATTCTCAAATTTAGTTCACTTCCCTCACAAGAAAAATATACAAAAGTTAAAATTAAGGCCAGTGTTAAAGAGCACATCTTGTCTCCCAGCTCTAATAACTGCAGGACACCTTCCATACAGGAGCTCTTTCATCTGGATTTTCTTAATTAACTCGGAGATACTAGAATCAGATTTTATTAGTATACAGCCTTAATTCTCGATACTTTTAGCCTGTGAAAAGGAAGTTTACAAAGATTTAGTCTCTCTGTCCTTCTGCACATGTGCCAAAATGTCTCTATGTACAGTACAGAAGACAATCATCCTGGACCACAGTTAGTCCCATCATTCTCTGTGTCAGATAATGAAAAATCTATGAGGTGGCACTCTTAAAAAAAAAGTAGCCTATGACAGAATAATTGGATCCTGTACAGATAAAGATTTTTCATGATCAAAGCAAAAAATAAAATCAAACAGCCGCCATCTCCAAACCCCCCACCAAAAATCACCCACAACAGAACTTTGAAGTCTCTGTGAATAATTCCACTGAAAGAATAAGGGGGAAAAAATCCCTTCCAATTAATCTTTATACCACACTAATACAGGACAGAAAGGATTGCCTTGCAAGTAATACGCATACCACTCTTCATTAGAGCTGTTTCAATCTAAGTTTTTTTCACTTGAATTACATCTTTCATCTTGTTCTCTTTCTTGCCCAAGGAAGAGTTTGGAGTTTCAAAATCTCCATCAGCCTGTTGAATGCACTGAGGAAAAAGCCAATACTGTCATTGTTCCTGTATATATATGCCTAATTTGTATCCTCAGTTCCTCAGTTAAGATTATAAAATGGGTTATGAAGATGAGTAGACCAAACACATTCGTGCTATGAGAAGATTTTCCAGCATATTTCAAGATTTCAACAAGTCTTGGTCTTGAATATCAAGCTGCCTGTATTTGACCATAAGTTTAATTTTTTTCCCCTAACTCTGTTGAGGCACTCATAAGTTGCTCTCCTTACATGGGAGAGAACAAAAATTGTAGTAGACATACAAAAGAGCACAATGTACCTACTTAACTTCATTTTTGTTTGTTTTGTCAAAATAACTAGTCAAGTGTCAAAGAAGCTACAATATATACCTAAAATATGACTTCATACAAAGAATAGGTGAGTGTACAAAGTCTTACAAAGGTACCTAAATCAGTAATAATTTTCCTCCCCTCCTGCCTATCAGAGGAGATGCATTACTGTTAAGCTTCACTGAGACTTATCCTTATTACTGTATTTCGAGCATCTCTTTGCTCTGGCTGGTCAGTACAATAATAACAATTGAAACGGCTCATGCACTGAAATTATTAACAGCCACTCTTCATGAGCCCCAGAAGATGCAATCACTCTAATAAGCAATCACAGTATCCACTGGTCTCCTATGCCCCGGTCCCTAGCAGCTGAAGACCTGCACACCATCTTCATCACTGAGGCCAACAGACACATCTTCCTCTACCTCCTCATCAAGCTGAAGGCTTCCAAAGGAGTACTTATTTCTAGGCATGGGAGAGGAACTCAGCACAATGGGATTTCCAAACACCAGGGGGTGAGTGAAGGGGTTAATGATTTCCGAGTCGGAATCGCTAGATTCTGTCCCACTGCTGGTGGAGCCCTCCATCATCTGGATTGCAGCCATGTGATCCATCACGCCACTGGCATGCAGCGACTGCATGACTGGGCTCTGCTTTGACTGTGCCCCAGCTGGCATACCATTGGCCATCATTTTGCCATCCGGAGAAGACATCTTAGCCACCCCGTCTCCTTTACAGTATCTCTCTGATCTATACTCCTGCCCAGGGGTTGAGGATATCTGGCTTAGGATAAATGGATCTGTAACTGATTTATTGCACAGATTTGGGATTTTCTGTGCACGAGGCCGCTGAGAACCTGGAGAATATCTGCCATACCCGTGGCAGCTACTGGCATGGCTATCCTCCTCCCCAGTCCTCACCCTGCAGTCATGCCCATTTTCTGAGACATAACCCTGAGAGCCAGTTCTACTCAGGCTCATGTTAGGGCTTGACCCTTTGCTACTGGGAGGCAATGGAGTGGCCAGCGGACTACGGCTCCCTGGCCCTCTAAACATTTCGTCAACCAGTGAGCTGTGCCTTGGCATCCTGGGGCTTCCCCCAGTGTAGAAGGAGAGATTAGCTGGGTTATCATCAAGGTACTCTTCAGAGAGATACTGGGAAGACTTTATAGAGGCTGAGGAATCCCTGTATCTAGCTCTATTGCGATTTTCATCTCTATAGTGAATATAGGCACCACTGGTCAAATCACCCTCATAATTGTCATTTGTTTGGGAATATGACCGGGTTATTTGTCCTCTGAGGAGATCATACTCGCTATCTACATCACTGCAGTCAATGAAAGGAATGGAGGTGCTGCTGCCATGAGCAGCCCTGGAAGCTGGACCTGTGCTTGGTTGCTGTGACTGAGGTCTGTTCTGCTGCATCCTGTCCTTAGCAGCCTCCTCTTCTTCCTCCACTGTTGACACCACTGCTCCATCCACCTTTTTGCCTTCCTTTGGGCTCTTCTTCAAGGAAGGGCTCTTGTGCTGTCCAGTGTCTTCTGTTGAAGCCTTCAATTCCTTCCCTTGCCGGCAGCTCTGCACTGCTGCAGCATCATTGTCGTCTCCATAGGCAAAGCTAGAGCTCTGGAAAGATAAATGAGGGAAGGCAAGGGGGAGACACAGGGGGAGGAAGGGGTGGGAGGGGAGAGGTTTGGGAGGGAAGGGAGCCAGAGGGAAAAGGCTATGTGTAATTACGCACCAGAATTTTGCACTGCATCTTGCAGCAACATAGGAATCTCTTGAAAGCAGAAAACATAAGTAAACCAAGCTTCAAAATGAATTAGGAAAAAAAAAAAAGAGGTCTCTGATCTTAAGAACAGAAAAATATATAAACTAAGCAAGGGAAGAGAAGGCAGACAGAATGTGGTGATATGTTAAAAGGTGTGTCTGAGGTGTTTCAATGCCCTATGGCATCCATCAACACTAAGAACATCAAACTGTTTGCACTATTCTGAGAAGCTGGAGGGACAAAAAAGATAAACGCATAAGTCAAATTTTGCACAGCCTACCTACACTAAAAAAGCCATGTGTGGGCTTTTGAATACCCCACATTCAGTCCCTGGAGCATACCTGCCACTAATTCCTGGGCTGGCTTTTCTGCACATAGAAATATGTCACGTCTACCCAGTAGCCACGCTCCATCTACCTGAGCTTGTCTTAGCAATATTAAAATGCTAAAAGATATTTGTAATGGGTTGCATTTATAGCAGAATTTTCTGAAGTTCTTAGATTTGCAGGAATGACAGAGCCCGCGAACATCAAAAGGAAGCAATGCAAGGAAGGTGAAGGTGCATGAAGCATTCTTAAATACATTAAACTAGTAGCTTGCTCCTACCATTTAAGCTCTACCTAATGTAAGGTTAGATGATCAAAAGTTTGCCTCCACAAACACAGAGGAGCACAGAGAAACACTGGCAGGTGGAGCAACCCCAGTAACCTAGTCAGGGAAATGGAGCTCCCTGACCCAGCTCCTCCGGGTGCTGTCCCAGTAGAGCCATCAGCCCACAGTCTTGGTGTGTCTGGGATGCCAGCAACTGGAGAGACCAGAGCATGTGTATATTGATTGGGTGGGTAGGTCAATGTGCAGTTGCTAGCAAACATTAAATTGCACTAGTTGGTGAGTAGGATAAGAGAGTTGGGAGCCAAGTACTGGAGCAGCCATAAGTCAGGCCAGACACTGGAAATCCTGTGGGGCCTCGGGGTCAATTACTGGTAATGTCCTAGGACTGAACCAGCTATTGGAGAGACACTTTTGATGTGCATGTGTCTGTGCACGAGGTAACTGGGAACCAGGTTACCCAGCTGTCAGTTACTGCGTAGACTGGGTGTCTAAGATGAACTACTGGAGGAACCCATGGTGGGTGTGTGTGTGTGTAGGTCTGAGTACCAACAACTGGAGTGGGGCTGTGAGCCTTGGGGTCTTGTATGTCCAGGTACCAGCCACTGGGAGACCTGAGGGTCCAGGGACTTCCTGCTGGATAGACTGAGTGTCTAAGACCAGTTGCTGGTATTTTCCACTAATGAACTTTCATCCTGATCAGTGAAAAAGTGGAACAGTGTGAGGCTGCTGGCAGTGTTTGTGCTTGTGGGAGTGCTGTTTTCCTGCCTGTGTGTATATGTGTATCTATACTGTACATGTGCATTTATGCAGGTGCCTATTGTGAATACATGTTCAGCCTTACTACTAGCTGGGCCTGGGAACATGCAGCTGCTGCAACCTTGCTGCTATTGGGCTACTGGATTTGCAAATTCCTAACTCATAACAGCTATTAACATAAGACAAATACATTTGGTATCTACCAGAGATAATAGCTTAAAAGTCCAGAGCTGTAATTTTTCTGAGGAAATAATTCTTCTCCTCCCGGTTAATACAAAACTCTTTGTCGTGGGCAAACAAGACCCCCAGTGAAGAAAAAAGAATTAATTTTTTTCCAGATGCAATAACCATCTACAACCTAGGACCTCAGCAGTAACACTGTGGATTGCAATTTTTCAGATGGTCATTAGTACAGCTCAGACAAGCTTACTATTTATATTTGTCTGGAAACAACTCTGTTCCACAGTGGAAATGAACCTGTTCCATGTGCAGAACCTAAAACTTATGACACCCAGGGCTCCCAGTTAAATGGAAAGTGAGCAGAAAACTACGCTGCTAGAGTATTAAAACAGCAATCAGTGGAGGGTAATGTAACCAGAAATGTTTAAAAGCCATGAACCAGGGTTTCATCAACATCACTGACTTGTTTTGGCACCTCTGTATGCTGTTCTGAAGGCTGTGCAGTCACACTCCTGATGGAATGAATCTTGCTGTGCTTCCTGGAGATAAAAGGAAAATTACAGTAAGAAACCATTTCAGTTTTTTCTACAAATAGGAATCAAGAGACATGCCTCCTTTAAAACAAAACCTTTGAATAGCAGCTTTCATAGGTTTGCTCCAAAACAGATTAACATTCCTCCTTTCTGTAAAATTTAAGTGCACTATGTGTTGCAAATGTACCATTGTAAGAAAAGGGAGAAGCAATAAGGCAAAAATGGTCTATCACCAGAACATGAGTCATAAGCAATGAACTGTTGTCATGATCTTTATGGCATTTGGGCCATTACTTTCAGCTCACCACAAGCAAGATGAGTTCAGACAGAACTGGCTCTAGCAAGTTGGAAGCCTTCCCTGGAGACCTCTCCCTCGAGGTTGGCTATAGCTATTCCTGTTACTTTCAGTTTTGTTCTGAGGTGAATACGTCTGTTCACATACATTCACCACATCCCACTGAAAAGGGTGCAAATCAACATGGGAGGAAGTTACGCGTGACGGTAGGACACTCACTCATGAAAAAAAGATTGAAGTCTATTGACTTTAAGTAAACTATAGGTTATGTCACCTTCTGCCAAAACATTCAGGACCAAGAGAATATTATACAAGTGATAAACTGTCAAACCAGCAAAGAAGGAATTTTTCACTTGGACTGGTGCCAAGATCTTGGAATATAACTAACTGGAAATCACGACTTTTCTTTGATTAAAACATATTGGAATAGTTCATTTATTTCCTCTCACCTTTCAAACTGCACTTTTTTGTGCCCTCCTTCTTTGACGTAGTCAAGAACTTGCTTCTGAGTCCGACCGCTGGAAGAAAACCAGTTAAAATATCAATCTAAGATACTGAATTTGCCACATTCGATACAATATACCACCTGGTCATCATAAGCATGTATGTGGCCTGCGTACGAAGTCACAGCAACCGGAAAAGTATTTGTCACTATCAGCAGAAACTCATGTAAGATCATAAGTGGACCTGGTCAGATAAACAGATTTTTATCATTTTGCCTGTTACTTACCTCTTTTTTTGCTATAGAACTATTTTTTGATGCCATTTCAGAAATGCTTAAATTCAGTTGTGTGCCCTTTATAGGGTACTACCTTACTGGGAAGTCACCACAATAGAAAGTTAAGCAAGGGTTAAGTTTTCCTCTCATGAACAAAGAACATTCCTGAATCCTTTTAAGAGCCAAATACCAGCCTTACCTGGTATCAGTAAACCCTGGAACCAAGATGAAAACCACTGAAATGCATTTCTTGACTCAGTCGCTAATATGAAACACACCAACTAAACATACATACATTTTCTGCAGAGTATTAAGCTGGAAATCACTCTCTCCCCTTCTGCTACAGGTCATGAAAAAGTAGTGAGAAAGCCCAGCACTTCCTATTGTGCAAAGATATAAACTCCAAAGGGAACGGACAGCAGTAAAGGAAACCCACACTTCAAGAATGTTCAGTAGAGATCCAAATCTTTCCCATTCATTACATGCTTTAAACTAACTGAATTATCACAAGGCCTGGAAAACGTTATTGAATGTATGCAGCACAGCTCACAGTGAGTGGAGGATGTAGCCAAAACCTGCACTCTAAATCAGTAGGTAAGTTGAATGCACCTACAGTCTTCTGTTTACTCAGGCAGAAACTTAACAATTATAGCTTGTTTACCCTAACACAGGTCCTTCCATCTTAATTAATTTACTTTGTAGGCAGGAATCAAAGTGGGAAGACAGAAGGGCCATATCTACTATGTTCTTGTGCAAGGCAATTAGCGTCTACAGTTTATCTCAGCAAAGAGGGTTTCTGGCTGTTCAGCTTGTATCAGCTTTGCAAACAAAATAAACTCTATGAATAAAAGGATTTCCCTCCCTCCGGCATACACAATACAATATCTACAATGAGGCTTCCGCCAGCGTAAGAAAAAAAGCCAATAACGCGACTATTAAAAACTTTTCTACAGCTCTAAAACTATCACAGGTAGACTTGGTCTTAGCATAGGTGGTCACCTCACATAAACCCTTTGCAAGCATAAAGGTCTCAGAGCAAAGACAAGCCACTGCTTTTAACTGCATAGAGATGGGTTTACCACAGGGACATGCAACGAAAATACAAATCTCTACTCTGACACACAGGAAAGATCCCATCCTAGAAGGTGAGGATCAAAAGAGTGCCAAAAAGTTGCTAGCTACAGTTGCTTAGGACACAGGTGGATTTTCTTATGTGAAACCAGCTGAAACCTATATACTTTATATTTTACCTCCAAAAAGCTACTTTGCAACCGCTACTAGAAAACGAACGCAGGCTTTTTCCCTAGAGTGCTCTTTGCAGTGTTCTGGCTGAGAAGAAAATATAAAGGAGCAAACTATGATGTAAAAAAGGGGAACTGAAAACAATATGTTTAATCCTACATTATTATGGATGTGACTTTGAAATGGGGAGGCAACAAATGTGGAAAGAAGAATTGCAGGTCTTACCTGAACCTAAATGATGAACCTCTAGAAAAAAGAACGGGTTTAGGCTTTGGTTTAGGTTCCTCAAAAAGCCTGAAAAAGGCATGATGCTCCACACAGATCTTCCAGAAAGACTTGCAAAAATCTCGACTGGCCATAAGGAATTCCAGGGTGTCCTGGAATGAACTCTGAAAATTGAGAAAGTGTTTGCAATGTAAGCAAGAAAGCAACACATATTACAGAGACGCGTTGACAAAGCAGGTGCTATGCTACAAAAAAAAACCTTTTTCCCAGCTCTTTGGCTTTCGCGCTTAACAGGCCCTATCCTTCCCACTTTGAGACATCACTAATCTGCCTGGCAGTATCATAGCTATTCCTCAAACTTCCTTTCATTGACATATATGACAGAGATAAAGCAGTGGTCTTAACTTTAATGAGAAGAGATGGCTTACATGCTCCAACTTAAGAACTGATGACAGAGTACCAGAGTCACAGCCAGAAGATGACTCCATGACATTCAGTTTACATCTCCTTTGCTGGGACTGCTCACCTGAGATGCCAGGTTGATGTGTGCAGTACCAACAGTGAACATAAGCAATAATATTTTTTTAAAAAAATCTTCTTGAGGTGATAAAAACATGTGTTTGATCATAGAATCATAGAATGGTTTAGGTTGAAAAGGACCTTGAAGATCATCAAGTTCCAACCCCCCTGCCATGGACAGGGGTACCTTCCACCAAACCAGGCTGCCCAAGGCCACATCCAGCCTGGCCTTGAACACCTCCAGGGATGGGGCCTCAACAACCTCTCTGGGCAACCTGTTCCAGTGCCTTACCACCCTCAAAGTGAAAAACTTCTTCCTAATGTTCAATCTAAACTTGCCCTCTTCCAGTTTAAAGCCATTCCCCCTCGTCCTATCACTACATGCCCTAGTAAAAAGTCTTTCCCCAGCTCTCCTGTAGGCCCCCTTTAGGTACTGGAAGGCCGCAATAAGATCTCCCCGGAGCCTTCTCTTCTCCAGGCTGAACAGCCCCAAGTAGTATCTGTGAGTAGAAATTTACCAAATAACCTTTTGCCAACTTCATCAATTCCTGAGAAGGACTTACATTCACATCAGGCCGTAGTTTGATAAGAAAACGTTTCCTCTTGAAGCTCAGCTTTCGAACCTTAGCCCAGTTGAAGGCATTGATCTTGGTGTGACCCTACAGAGAACAAAGGCAGCAGAGTTTAAGCATTCCAGATCTGAACAGAGAAATCTAAATCACTAAAGAAAGCTTGTCATAAATTAATCAGCTATTCACTTCACTTGAAATTATGATATTTCTTATCACTCATCCTCTGATAACACAAAGCATAAGCATCTGGTGCTGTGACTAAAGACAAGCACTTATGGTTAAACTCTTGCATATTTATAGGACTAGGTATACTGCGTTGATGTGAAAGTGTCTGACCCAGTATCACTGCACAAAACAGGCTGGCCCAGCTTTTGCCCAGATGATGTTATCTTGTTCCGCTATGAAGACTCTGATTTTCAGTGGACTACGTCACCTCCCAGAGCTGCCTCCTTCTCTTTCTACCAGCTACAGAGAATGCAGGGAATCCAGACACCTAACATGGTCACCTCACTTTGATGGGGTAGATTTCTTTCCTCTTTGTCTGTCTACAGGGCAAAATAAACACTCCTTTAAATATCACCGAACTGGGGGGAAAAAACAGCAAGTTTTGTATTGGAAGTGCAAAATATTGTATTTTGACCTTGCATATAGAGCAACAGAAGAAAAAGGAACCTAAATAAATTACTTGTCTCTCAAGAGTCACAAAATGCTTTTCCCCAAAATTAGCAACCAAAAAACAGAAGGAAACAGGAAGCCTGAGAGAAATTTTCTTCAAAATACTGTAATTCCCAGCCACTGCATCATTAGCCCCTACTCCCCAGAAGTCTCTTTCTTAATCTATGTTAGAAGGTATTGGAAGTATTATTTTAAAATATTCATTACAGTAGTTTGTACAGTAAAGACTTCAATACAAACATGCCTACAGTACAGAAGTTTCAGAGAGCTACTACAGGATTGCTAAATGAAGAAACCCACGTTGATTTGGGCGCCATCACCAGATGAACGTAGGAGTAATGACAGTGTGATGATCTCTGCTAAGTCAACCTGCTGTCTAAGAATCACATAATTAATCTCCCTCAGAATATTCAGCAGCGCTGACACTGATTTCTAAATAAATGGCAGGCTTTAAAATAAGTCTGAGTACTGCTTATTGCCACTTGTGAGTGAACCTTTATTTTCCTTGAGGTCATTCTAATGAGGTCTTCATATGTCAATTTCTCTCAGCTATATCCAAAACAAAAAGATGAACTTAAGGTTCTTGCCCTGTGAATTGCTTGAAGGAAGCCTTAAGCCTACTGCCAGAGGCCAATTGCTGGGCAGACTCCAGGAGGTCAGAGCCTGACTTCCTTTTCAGCATTCAGTCTTGGAGCTTGATCCAACAGAATTTCCAAGTTTTTCTGAAAATTCCCAAAACCACTGTTTTGAAAGGCCAAAACGCATTAGGAGAAGAAGAGATGACTGAGTTTTAGAGCTTTACAAATCAGGCCTTGGGCCTTCAACCAGCAGCTACATCTTTACGGAAGGATCGCAGCTGCCTGCTGGGACTCAGTGAGATCTGTGCTGTTTTGTGTGGACACATACTTTCAGCTGTAAGACAGTCTTAATTTATAAGGCTTTGCAATTCATTACTTCAGGTGATGAAAATACTGTGGGGGAGCAGGGGAAGGGCCTGAACATACAATTATTTGAGTTATGTGCATTTCTAGCAACATCCTGGTGTTCTCATGCTTCAAGCTACGCTTCAGTTTTGGGGTTTACTAGCAACCCATTTAGTTGAGCAGGGTTTTTTCGATCTTTTTTTAAAAAAAAATTGAGACCTCCAAGCATTTGGGTCAGACATATTTCTGGGTTTGTTTGTTGCTGTTGTTTTTCTTTATAAAAGGACTCAAAGTACTTTATAAGCTTGAAAACACTAGTATTTTAAAAGAAGTTAAAAAGAATAGTCTTTGACAACTGTAAAAACAGATGTTTTCACGAACAGTTTACTTACTGTTTTTAATATACAGCAAGGTAAGTAGCATTTTGGATGCTAGTAGACATAAGTTCATCTGAAGTGAAAACAGTTTACACCAGTTGACTATCTGTACCTTCACAACCGTAAAAGCCCAATTTGTTATTTACCTAAGGGGAACTGCAGAACAAGAATTTGATAAATTTACTAATGATGCTTCACGAATATTTGCTAGGCTGACTGGGGTAGGAGAGGAGAGGAAAGAAATGCAAGGAAAATACTTTGAATCTTTTAGGGAAAGATGTAAGATTCATGGATTCAGCAAAGGTCGAATGGCCAAGGCTGATCAAGAAAATTGTAAAAACTCTGACAAAGTAATGCTACAGAGAGCTTACATTCACTTCTTACATCCTTCTCCATGTACTCCAGCTGTCTGCTGTTTCATTTGTGCCTGCTTCACACCCCTTTAGTATGCACCATGCCTGCAAGACCTACCTGCTCCTATATGTAGGAGGTGTCAGCATGACCAACTTGCAAATTGTGAGCTGTGGATCAGTTTGCATCTTGAACAGCACATTGTGGCTGCAGATGGAGTTCTACCCTGTGCATGCAAACAAGGTAAGAATCCCTGGAAGTGAAGGACCTAATGCAGCTATAAAAGGTTTAAGGTCACTGTTAGAAAAAATTTGGAAGTTCCTGAATGTTCTCAACCAAATTCTTTTAGACATGGTTGAGGTCTTGAATTCTTATCGCTGTAAGAAATCTCTCTGCTTTACAAAGTACAAAGTTATGTCCTGAGCCGCTCTAACCTGAAACACCAGAATGCCTGTGTTGGCAACAGCCAGGTTGATTTTTGTCCCTTCCCTGTCCTTGGCTGGATGCAAGCGTATTCCATACATCTCCAGCCGACGGGCAATCTCCAAAAGCTGGAAGTCAGACTCTGCTGGTGTTTGTCCCCTTGAGAAAGAAAACAGAGAAGACACACAAATTCTTCACACCTTTTAATAGAGATCAGCAGGCCCTCCAGAGAACAAAGAGACATTTCATCAAAGAGACCGAAACCTGTCAGAGGTATAATATCAGTACGGTTTATCTATGTCCCCAGATTTATATCAGCTAGAACAACAACTTTATCTTAGTCTAAACCAATACCAAAGAATCCACAGATTTTACAGTCTATTAGAAATTTTGACTGCTCCAATTCTGAGACACCTGATACAGCTAGATTTTGAACCATTAACTTTAACAGAATTCACTACCTCTCTTTTTATTTTCCATTGGAAAAACATGCTATATTCCTAAAAAAAAAAAATAATCGTAAACAGAAGTGTGTAAGGACGTTGTTCATTGTAAAAGTGAATGCAATACCAAAGTGAAGTAAAAACCAGAAGACATGAAAACATTAACATAAATGTTGGGGGGAACCCATAAGCACTAAATTAATCATGATGAAATTATGCAAAAGTTTATATTATTACTGCTATAGATCTCCCTACCACTCATCTCTAATTCAATGTAGCTCAAAACTAAATTGTTCAAGCCTTGAAGTATTCTCGACAGCCAAAATATACCTTTTTACGTCTTATTTGTAATCTTTGAACCATCTTCTTACCATCTTTTCTCCAGGCCTTAGGATACCTGTTTGCATCATCATCTTGAATCCTATTCCCCCAAGTCCCTAATTCTGCAAGTACTTCATGCTTTTCCTAAAACTATCATTAAAGCCCCTCTTCACCCATCTCTAAGTACAGCATGGAAACGTGAAAAAGCAATATTCAATGTCCTTGAAATCAAAGACTGCTGTCAGAAGTGCCTAACTGATCAGTCATCATTTGCAATCACACCTGCATGCACAAAATCAGCAATGAAGCATTTTGTATGAAATAGACTGTAAAATAATGGCATGCTTGAATGAATATCAAAATCAATTGCTCTTTAAACATCTTGTTATGATGACGGGAGAAAGGAAGGAGTAACCTTCAGGAAATTCACTGAATGTTTTTTGAGAAGTAACCTTTGAGAAAGTCAGAAGTCCAAATCTCTTTTGTACTTATGATCTAGCATATCTTTACAGTTAGAACTACTCTAAAGGAAAAGGCAGCCCATAACAAGAATAAAAAAGTCTTACATGTGACTACGGTGAAATTCCATGATTTTGTCTTCTAGTGCTTCTTGCTGAGGTATATACTTGTTCTTCGCTAAGTGTTCACGATCTATGGTTTCATCAAAATCCCCAATCTCAGCTACGGAGAATTTTAAGAAAAGTCTATTAAAACATTGTATTAAATCTGAATTATTTGGGCAATCCAAAAGGTGCAGACAGCTGGAAGAGGGCACAGAAACAAACATAGTTTCTTGCAAGCTGTGTCACGGTTTTATAATTCAGATTCCCACTACGTTATCTGCCACATATTCCCCCCCGCTCCTTTGTGTTAGTATCCGATATGGGAGAAGCAGTGCAAGGATTCTTCCCATCCACCCTAACCAAGTAAGTAGCTGTTGGATGTCAACAGAGCAAATGAAGCCACCACAGTGCTCCATTGACTTGTGTGCAGGATAAGGGGGCAGATGCAAAAGGGAGGATGGCACTAATTCAGCAGAACTCATCCATCGCTCAGACGCCTTTCCCTGGAGCAGCAAGCACAAGCTTCCTCCCCGGGCCCACGCCCCACACCGTAATCTTCGGGGGAAAATCTGAAAAGAGATGGTTTTGTTTGCTTGTTTGAATGCAGGCATGTATTCCACCTCATGGGGTTATGAAACATTTGTCTTCCTCTAATTTTGCAGCAGTTTGAGACACATTCTGTCTCCCTCCTCCTCAAAGTTGCTCCCATCTGCCGCAGTTATTCAATACCGTGTGTGCAACAGTATGTCACACCCACCTTCCATTTTGCAGCCCATTCAGCGAGATTTCCTTTTTTTTCTTGGGGGTGGGGGGGTGGGGTGGGGGGGGCAGGCAGGCAATCTATGTGTGGTTGCCAGATTACTATCTTGTTGCCTGCTATTCTTGGAATGCTTCTGAAAATCTTGCTGTTAGCTTTTTCACTGAATAGCGTAGAAGCCTCTGCCTGCAAACCTGCTGGAATAATAGCAACAAAGCTACAACAAAGGCTGCTACTCTAATAACGCCAGGGAAATTAAAATGCAGTGGCCTCAAATTAAATCCAGGTTGCAGTCAGCACATTGTTACACAGTTGACCTAGGATGGTCACAGACCCAAGCTTAGATCCTTGCCTCATCCTCATCTCATTCCGTCCATGTAAATGATCCCTTAATCCAGCTCTGTCCAAAATAAGATGGTTTAGAAAAAAAGAAAGGTTTCAGATGATGTTTAAAACACTGCAGGTGATTTCTGACAAAAGTATGCGTGGGATCAGATGTACCTGCAAATGCTGAGGGGTAGCAATAACCTGGTGTAGGCAGGGATGAGGACCAAAGCATCTGTGAATGACAGAGCAGTAACCTTTCAACCCAAATTGCCTGCAGCCACACGATCATTTTTTATACTTTGGAGATCAGAGGTGGAAAAGAGTTGATAACTGAGACTGATTCCCACTCCCTCCCTCATCCCTTCTGCTGTGAACCATTCCTTGAGACAGTAAAAGTATTACAGAATCTTTGAGAATTCTCCTTTGCAAAATGTCCCTTTCATCCCCATCTCAGAAACAGCTCCCTCACTCCAGTTTTACTCACCCCAGTGTCACAAATCTTTAGGGTCCATTTTTAACCCTAACTCAAATGAAAGGCAAGTTTCTCTTATTTAATGAAGCCACAAGGCCACCTAGATTTGCAACACCTCAAGTAACATGGGCCTTGATTCTTTAAAATGCAGTTCATACCCTGTATGTCCTTCTGCACGGATGGACTTAAACCACCTTCTGTAGGGTTTTCTTCAGAGCCAAGAGCACAGAAGACTCTTATTTCACCTCTACATGATTTCTATAATGTTCTCTGCATTTGTCAATTGCAAATCCATTATCAAAATTGTCCTCCTGACTTTCAAGTTACTTCTGAATTTGTTCTCTCTGACCTTGTACTCAACAGCTTTTCCTTCTCTCCTTAGCCCTCCTTTTCCACCTTAAATGACTTTCTAGTAGCACTCCCTCTAGCATGAGAGGGAGTTATATTTTGAATATTCTCAGCCTCACATATAACTCTTCTTTAAAATCTTCTCATGTGTTTTAGCCAAAGACTGATTTCCACTGTTGCTCCCTTTTCTCTTATCTTGCAAGTGCATTACACCACACTGTATTCTATCTGTATTAGCGCTTCTGATATGTCTAACACTTTGTATTTCAGCTCTTTTCCTTTAATCAGTCCATCATCTTACTTCACACACTAACTTTACTGCATTATTTGTGGTATCAAAGTGTCCTCTCACTTCTAACACTTTCTACAATGCTTTTAAGGTATTTTTAAATAGAATGTTTCAAATGTAAATTTCATTCTGTAATATACATGCTAATTTAACAGAAACCTATTTGCTGTTATATTATGATTTCATATAAATAACAGTTTATAACATTGACATAAGCTTGTATACGTAATATAAGGGCCCCCCTGGAATCAGATATCCCCCATGGAAACTGCTCGTAGACACAGCATCGATAAGACATACAATACCTAACCTCCTGCATTCTCAATCTTTCTGCTTTGATATCATTACTCTTATCAACTGCCTAGTTTTATTTTTGTTGCCAAGAAATATGTAATATTTTTTTAGCTACTGAATAGTAAGCCAGAGAGAAAATAAACACAAAAGACAGCCTTATGGGTAAGATACAGCTATAGACTCTTATCGGAGAAAATTTTCACAGAAAAATGTTCATGAGACACAAGATGGATAAACAAATGAGACAGTCTCAAACTTCTAGCAGAAGTTTCTAACAAATACTGTTACACAAAAAGGGAGAGGGGAAAAATCATTAAGAGCAAAAAAAAGGTCCAGCTTGCAGTCAGGAGATGGCAAGGGGAAGCAGCACTGCAGGTGCACCATGAGGTACAACATCCCTCTGCCCAAAATGGCAGTTCAGATTCTGTGAATATTGCCTCACTTCTGCATGATGAATCTCTCACCTCTCTCCTGACACGATGGAAAAATTCCAGGTTTTGGTACAGAAGTATCTTACCTTACTCTCCCCATAAGGAGAGTACTACTTGATTCCCAAAATCTCAGAATCTCAGTTCAGAATCACTCTGCACCTCAAGCTCACAGGTAAATGGGACAAAGAGCTAGAAAGATTTCAAATGCATCATGATAATTTCCAGCAACTGAGGAAAATTATTTAATTCAACAGTATAATGCATCTCAGCAGCATAAGAGCAATGGTGGTCATTTGCCATTTCTGCACACTTTGAAATGAAAGCTTCTTGCTGGGCTTGTTGGTTTGTCAGAGGGAATGGCCTGGTGTATAATGGAGAAATTTTGAAAAAACACTGAATTAAATTTGAGTTTGACTCTGGAGAGAAGGGAAAGGGACAGCCTGTGAAGGTGAAAGGACATCCTCTATTTTATCCTCTTATGAAGTTGCTATAGAAAAACAAGTTAGCAGTTGCACTTTGAGCAGTTCAGACACCAGAGCTGTAGATGGTTCAGTGAAGAACTTAATAATAAGAGATGAGTAAGACACGAAATAGGATCTAAGTAGAAATCACAAGGAAAATAATGCATATAAAGTATGAGAGCTCAAGAGAGGATGATCATGAAGCTATACCTCAAATGAAGAGACACACATGCATTAGGGTGTCCTCTCCCCAACATCTTTCTTTGGTACACAGACATTTAGTAGGAAAGCTCACCCTTCTAGAATGCAGTTTCCCCCAAACTCAATTTCCCCCAAACAATCAAGACTTTTTTTCCTGAGATGAAAGGAAGTTAGAACTAGCTTAACTGAGGAAAGAATGACAGTTGGCATGCTGGACACTGTAATGGGAAAAACTAAAAGACACAGAAAGCTCACTAGCCAAGGATTACTATTTTTTTTTTAAGTCTGTGCTGCAAAAATACTCAGTTTTAAAATGGTATGAGGAATACAGGATTTCACAGAGGCTGTTGTACAGCTTCTTATTGCTACTCAGTCACACTGGCCAGTGATGACGATGGCAAACAGAAACCCATGCAATACCTGTCTTACCAACAGCAATTGATGAGAAACTGCCCTTGCACTCAAACAGGCTATGACAAAGGATCATGAGATTTATCTATTCGTCAATAAAGAGCTTCTGAATGTCTTTGTTTACTGCAATTTCCATACAACAGCCTTTCAGTGGAAATATGCAATACTGAATTGTACAATGACCATTCAAAACAATGGTCTATTACAACCATTATATATGCTACTGAGTCATTTACCTAATGTTATTCTCAAGATGAGTATCCATAAAGTCTGAAATGGAAAATATATGCTGCCTTTCAAGTGATTTGGAAGCTAAAAGAAGCTTTGATGTGATGAACAAAGTTAATGTATGATTCTACTGAACAGTCTTATTATGCATACTTTGCAATTAAAAAAAAAAGCTTAAAATCTGTTGTTTTTTTTTTCCCTATCAGTTTCCTCTTAGGACTGTGATTGAGTCTGGCATTCTAAGCATGTTTATTTACTACATTCTCTAGACAGCATACAGATCTCCAGGAATTTGAATGCTCTGCTGACATGATACAAAGTATAACAAAACAGGAATTCAGAAGAATTCAACCTGTTTGCCACTGACTGCAAAGTTTGCTTTTTGAATGATCCTAGGCAGAATATCAAATGCAATGCTTTAAAAATACAAATAGAGTGTCCAGGAGCTCTTCTTTATTTGAAAGAGTAAATATCTGTATTTGAATGCCATTATACAGAAATACAATAAATTGTCCACATAGCTTAAGCCTGTCCCTACAGCAGCTAGTAACAGGTAACCTAGCAAAGCACGTCCAACCAATCATCCTGTTTATCCTCCTGGAAAGAAGAAAAAAAAAGGAACTTACACTGTACTATGTGTGAGATTAAGAGGGCAGTGCTGGTATCATTACAGGTTAGCCTTCCCTGTGCCAGGTCTTGCTTCACTTGCAATGCAAATAGGTACCTTCAAAATAAAAATGAACAGAGTCACATAAAGCATGAGGGAAAGAGGGGAAAGTATTTCAACACCAACGCCAACTCTGGTTTTGACTACATGTTCCTTTCACTTTTTGGAATCTACAGAAGCGATGTGAATTTCCTAAGTTTAGAGGCTAAATAAAACATAATAGATACTGTATTACACCCATTAGAGTCTTACATGGAGGCTACTTTGCAGAACCAAGATATCTCTCTCTTTCTCTCTCCCTCCCTCCCTTGGAACCAGAGCAATGAGATCTGGAAGCGATATGACAGTGGAAGCAAATGTGACAGCTATTAAGTGCTCAGCAACCGCACAGCAAGCAGAACTAGATAATGGAGCTGCTTGCAACTATGAAGAAATGCCAGATAAACCAGTGATTTAAAGTTATCAGTTAGTTCTTGTAGAACACAAGGAGAACTCTAAACTTTCACCTTGGCATTCACCTGGAAATGAGGAGCAAGATCTCGATTGAACAACTCTAGCTAGCTCTGATACTTTTGTGGCCCCATTACCCACACCACATGTGCAACAACCATTTTTAACATACGCGCTTCCAAACCATCTCAGCCAAATAGGGCAACTCTACATAGACAGTTTAAGTGCAGAGAGATCACAGGTCAACATTATTTCAATATTTAAGTTTCTTCTGTCTTCAACAGGAATTGAAATTGCTTAGTGCTACTCAGTATTGAATTCTTCCCTAAAAAAATTACGACCTAGCAGGAAACCTGAACTGCTTAGACACCTTAAAAAGCCTTCCCAAGACCACAGCTCCTCTGGAGAACTCATACTAGGATCTCAAGTTTTTAAAAAGACCAGATTTTAATAGGTTCAGTGAAAAGCTGTCATTTGAACAGTGAATTTCTGAATGAGAAGATATAGGCAAATTAAACGAAAAGGGCAAGCTGATTTGAGGAGCAGGGAAACATACACAGTACATGAAACAATATAGCAGATCTAAATAATGTTCTTTTGAAACCTGCAGACATCTGCTTACCCATACACAATTCACCCTAGTAGAAGAATATAGCACAAAAGTGTTGTATTCTCTGCTTCAACACGTGATGCAATCTGTTCCCTGTGGATATTCTTTCACATCCTACCCACTGTTGTGTACATATATTCAAGTTCCCTAGCATGCATATTTAAAGTGTAACCAAAAAAATTCATTAGGATTCAGAGACACATCTCCAGGTGCAGAAAGAGATGACCAAAAATCAATTTACAGTTCACATATTAAGCAACTGATACACAGAATATCTATTTCGAAACTCACGTTGTGAGTTTTCATTCATCCCTTTATTGTTCTTACTCAGTCTTTCAAGTAAATATTGCTTCTTCCTACCCCACTTTTCTACTTTTCCCTGTCCAGGCCTGCAAGAGATATCAATAATTTATTTTTTTTATTCAATTGCTCTATTACCAAAATAAAACAAGACAGAGATAAACACAGAACATCACAAAGGTGGACTTGTTCTTTATATTGGGTGATAAGGACACAAGAACTCTTTGTAAAAGAGGCCTTCATCTTATGGCAAGGTTGAAAATAGAAACTAATAGTGAAAATATTGAATTAGAATGGAAAAATGTAATTAAAAATAGCAACATTGTAGATCAGAAAAAGAGTTGAAAAGTTTCAGTGAAGAAATACTGCAATAAAATGTTTCTGAACATATAGGAAGGACCTGCTAATGAGGAAGATCCTTAATAAGTCCCTCATTTACATATTTACTCACAGAGAAATATGACTCTCTATGCCAAATGCAATGTGAAATTCAGAGCTTAAATGAAGTTTTTGAAATGCACTGAAAATAAACATACCTTTAAGGTACTCTTTCTGCATATATGTGTATCTTTCTCTGCCTTCCTCTTACTTTTCATTTTATTCCCTCTCCTTTCCATTTCTCCATCTGTGAAGTCACACTTCCACCCATGTAAACCTTTGTCCTTTGCATTGGCTATATGAACAGGGTCTCCTGCCTGCTACGACTTGGCAATTCATGCAAAACAACTCTCTCCCAAACGTGGGTGCAAAGTCGCACATGTCCCTCAGCAGAAGAGCGCCCCAGGGCACCAACACATGCCTTAGTCGGGTCCCTTCCAACACCACTGCCAAAGGGGGCTGGAGAACTCTGTTGCCGAATTGCCTTCTCTTGGGGTGAGCAAAGCTCTCCCAGGGCCCCAAATCCAAGGGGGCAAAGGACTCCTGCACTTTGCAGAACCTCTCAGCACAGACCGCAACAGAATCTTAGGGCCTATTTTGCAGGTACATTCAAGGTTAGGGCAAATAACATCAAGCTAATAGCAAGAGGCAGACATCGATCCTCATCCAATCATCTCAAATTCCACGTTCTCCCCTCCATCCACCAGATTTAGTTAAAAAAAAAAAAAAAAAAAAAGGCATGCAGCTACTAACCTTGTCAGTTCCTCCTGCAGCTGAGCATGGTCAGGTGGGAAAAATTTTACCACAAATTTTACAACAACGTGCTTCGGTCCTGGTGGAAATGTCAAAGGAAGTTAGTAAGCATCAGTAACACGCTGGCCAAATTTTGTTACGCAGAATGATGTACAAGGGATGACTCATGGAACCTGAAGTGCATACATACATGCTAACCTTTCATCCTCTGTCAGCATTTGGATTATTTAGAGATTGCACAATAAAATTTACACACAATAAAAGACAGCAGTAACTTGGAGGAATACTTTGCCAAAACCGAGTCTGGTTTTAGTAATTACATCGGTTGATCCAATAAAATATATTATGTGTGTCTATTTTCCTTGCTTCAGAAAAGAATGGAGCTAAAATACTCTATTTTTCAAGTCCACCAGCAAATTACTATTTCTGTTTCAACAGCAGCACATTTGTTCTGACTCTTACAAGCATGACCAGTGACAAAAGGAGCAATGCATCTCTCTCGTGAGAGGGAGAGATGCCAGAGCACACACTCCAACTAATATGAGCAGAGAGGCACACAGAAAAACTTAATCTCAGTGGCAAAGCTCAATAAATTAAGAACTTTGCTGATATTTGACAGAGAAAGAAAATCACCAAAATCTTTCCTGTTCACTTCTACTCTTCCCAGAGCTCATGACTGTTTACAAATTCCTTTTGGCTCCTGCCATCCACCATAACTTTCCCTGATGCCCCTAATTCAACTGTTTCCTCCTTTTGGTCTCAGACAGTTCCAAGTTCTGCAGCAATGTCCCAGAGAGCTGTAACATATTTGCTAGCTTCTTCCCAGCAATAATGTCTTCCAGTTCTTTTTCTTTCATTCTGATTACTGTTACCTTTTGGCAATGTGTTCTTCCTTTAATCCTTCTTTTACTGCATGCTTTTTTTCTCTACAAAACTGTTTCCTCTATTGCCATCACCGCCTCTTCCAGTGACTGACTAAACCTCTGTCTCCCACTTCATATGTCTCCCCTTCATATGTTCACGTGACAGAATTTCACAGCATGCACAGTACATCTTGACAGACCAGAAATAAAAAATAATCCAAACAAAATTCAGTGAAGAAAGTTGAGAAGATAAAGATCCCAATTGACAGAGTCCTCGTTTACTGAAGTACTCTCAGACTGACAAAATAAATGACAGCAAGGAAGTACTTACTTCTAATCTGTTTCATAACAGGCTTCAAAAGATCAAGCCACACCTGAAAACAAAAGAAGGTGGTGTTATCATCTCTGAACTGCTCGCAAAGGAGCATTTTTCATTGCACTACTTAGATTATCAGTTACTTTAGTTGTTCCAGTGTGGTCATCATGCTCTCCCTAATTGTATGTAGTGGGTTCCCTCCCCAAAACTCTGGAAGATGCCCAGGAAACAGCACTGTTAACGGGCTGTCAACACAGCACAGCTTTTGAAGCAGTACAGATTCGGAGAGCTGAGAAACAGTGAGGAACTCTCCCCCTCAGTTGTCTCAGATACCAACAATCACAGCACGTTTGGTCAGGAACCATTCATTTTGTGGAAAGAACAACTGAAATAAGCAGTTCAGAAAAAGACAGTCCTACGCTGTCCTCGTGGTCCTCACCCGAGTTAATCTCCAGAAAGGCAAGTGAAAGAGGCTGGTGCTTGCCTCTGAGCTGGGAATGCTGGGCAAACGGAGAAAGGAGAAAGCGGCAACGTCCTGGTTTTGGGGACCCAACAGGAGTCCCACTGTGAGGCCTGGGCATAAATGTGGAGCTCCCTGCGTGGCCCCATGGAGATAAAGGAGCCTCCATCCCACCACCACCACCTGGGGGAGGAATGTCCTCGCAGGCCAAGGCCGTGAGGCAGACACAGCGCAAAGCGCGGATGGGAGGAAGCTCACTTTATAGCTGTGTAACATTTTCTCTTTCCTGTAGAGCTGGGAATTTCAGGCTTTCTTAACTGGGGGCAGTGTAACTTCTGCATGTAGTTTACTTTCACCTGTTTCTTAACAGCCCATTTTTCAGGACAGGGTGTGGGTCTTCCCTTTGGCTCTCAAAAGAGCAGCAGTGCGTGGAAATACAGTTTTCAGAGCCTAAACCCCCGTCCTGCAGTCTCAGTCTGAAGGGACGGGGCAAAACGTTTTGGAAAGCCGAGGGACAATCACACAGAACATAAAAGCCAGCCGACTTGCAGGGCCTGGAGAAGTGCGACAGCTCACAGTCCTCAGCCAGTAACTAACTGTGCCCAAGATTTGTATTTTGTTATCTCACTAAATTGCACAGAGCCTCCCTTGGAGACATCTGGAATTTGTGGAGGAACAGCCTACAACCGCCACAAAGGTTAAAGCCATTAAAAAACAAATTAACCAAGTCTTCCTCTAGAAAAAGAATATGTACTGAAATGAACACATCTTTGACCTTTAATAATTTTAGATTATGCAGAGACTGAAACATACTCAAAATATCCATTTTAGAAAATCACCTGAGAAACCAGAAAGGAACAAGCCTGTATTGCTGCTTTAGCTGCTCCAATGCTGTTTGCTATTTTCATTATTACTAATATGAGTGCTTCCAATTAGCAAAGACCTCACATTCCTGCCCTTTCACACCCACTAACGTTTCTCAATGGAATTTTTTTTTATGTTTCTCAACCTATGAAAGTCTTTTTTTTGGAAGGGCTAAAGAAACTTGGTTATCCAAGAATAGGAATACAGTGTTTATCACACGTTAAACTGGTTTTGACACTTTTTGACATTTCAGTAACTTAAAACTGTTTTGTTTCAGAAAGCTGGCATGAACATAATCTGCAACGAAGGTCAACAACTTTGCCAAGTTTAGTGGGAAAAAAACCCAAACTTGAATATGAAACAGCTAGTTTACAAGAATATGGGAGTAATGTATTTTACTTGAAACACACACACAAAAAAAATCTTCTCTCTCCCTCCAGAGAAAGTTTATAATACAGCATGAGCATAGAAGTGCGTCATTCCTTTCTCCACTTTCCCAATCATCCTCCAAGCAAGTTACAACACCCTTGACCAGACTGCTGGATACTAGAAATGCGTGTATTGAATGTGTGTAGGGAGGAAGGTGGGGCAAAGCGAAGACCTTACCACTATCACCAAACCTGGGCAATCAAAACTTATGCATCACGTAACTCCCACCCCGTATCTAAACACAGCCAATCCGAGACTGGTTTATAAACTGGAAATGAAAAATAGAGTGAGGAATCAGTTAAGATGTTTTCAATTTTCTCCGGAATTACAAAGGCTAGATCATTTATCTTTTCAACAAAGTCTGGCATTCGGCGATAGTGACCAGATTTCAGCAGCTGGAGAATTGAGGCAGACATCAAGTGTGATGAAACTCCATGAAGCCTCAGGCTTGGCAACAGTGCCTCGCTTCTCCTTGTCCCAGCGGTAAGTGCAGCCCTCAGACCCTCCATGTTCACCTCCCATGCAGATCTTGTCTGCTACATGCACAGCACGCTTGAGCGTATGTAGCTGCCATCTTGACATACAACTGTCAGTATGTCAGATATGAGGTCGGCAGCCATGCACATTGAAACAAACACAGCTGAACTGTGAATATATGACTTCACCTACATATGATTACATCCAAACAAATGCATTCTAAATATTGATTTTTCCTTTTAGGTTGCACTCTACATTGGAAAAGCAAGTCATTCTCTTCAAATGTGAACGTCATGTTTTATATGTTTATATGAATGTGTGTTTTATTTCTCAGACACAGCATTAACTGTGATTTTTTTTTTTTTATTTGCACAATGCTTGAGTTCTACATTACGGCCATTATGAAGCTCAGAAAGTTTTAAACCCCACAGGAACATTCACTTCAACTGTATCACATAAACTGGTTTCTGCAATTTAAGTGTAAATATTACTCTCAGAGTGCTGCTCCACATTGAAACGATTCATAATCAAATCTCCTGCTTCAGAGTTTCTGTGAGTTGCTTTTAGGTCGTTGAAGGCATTACTTCCACTGAATCTCACCATTCTTGGGGCACAGCTGACTACATGCGGGCAAGACTGGGGGATCTTCCCCTTTTTCAGAAGCAAACCAGCAGGAACACAGACTGGTGCTCTCAGATACTTGGCTAATATTTCCTTTTGCAGGAGTAGGGGCGAGGTGAGTTACCGTGCTGGATGCACAGAGGCATTTTCCTTCAGGTCAAACAGGCAATAGCCTTAGGGGGTTTTCTCCACCTTCCTCTTCATCAGAGCCCTGGGCCCCCCACTGTGATTGTCTGGACATATTTCCAGCCAGTCAGTTCCTGCCACTGCAAGGGCCTCAGGCACTGGCAGCCCCTCAATCTCTCCTGTGTTCTGCCTCAAGCAAATAAACCATTTTGTTTTCAAAAGACTGAAAACTGTTAGTTTACTTCAGGTCTCTGAGCAAAACACAGAGGGTCATCTATTTGAAACTTAATGACCTGTGAAGTCGAAAAGGTCGATCAAATGACATTCTCTATTTTCTAGAAAACTATAAAGCAACTGTATATACACAAGACATTAGGATTTCTTTCAGCTTT
This sequence comes from Anarhynchus alexandrinus, assembly GCA_008711295.1. Taxonomy (NCBI): domain Eukaryota; kingdom Metazoa; phylum Chordata; class Aves; order Charadriiformes; family Charadriidae; genus Anarhynchus; species Anarhynchus alexandrinus. Next base: position 3,306,706 of record VUYV01000086.1, on the reverse strand, counting down.
ACATACATACACCAGGAATGTCTGTATGTCATTACTAGCATGGCTACATGAACCCTCTGTTGTAATACTACTGTACAGTTGCACTGTTCTGAAGAGTTATGTTAAGCTCTCAAGTTACCTAAAGCATTAGCCAAGGATATCTGGCAGAATATGAAACTTTCTAGTAAACTGTGTTTCATGTAAATCCAGGAGCAAACTGTGAAGCAGATCACTTTTAAAGATTGCTGTCCATTTTTTAAAATTTCCTCTCTAATTACAGTTAGCCTAAAACATTACGACCGCTAGTGTTCTGTTTTAGTGTCTATGTAAGCCTGCACTAAGGCATGACAACAGATTACTGCGGCAGCAGATAAATCCTCTTTTGTTAAGAAATATTGCTCCTTACAGAAATTTTATATAGATGGACATAAAATACCTTTTTTTTTCTAATTGCCCAAAGTCATCTCCTTTAGGTCAGCTATTGGTGCAGAATTCACTGAACAGGAAAGAAATCCAATATACACCAGAATGTACTGGTCAAACAATCCAGATAACTAGCACACATGCTAGTAGGTCACACAGTAAGTCTAAAGTAAATCAAACCTCAGAAAGTAAGTCATTAGAGACTGAGAAGTCATTAGCCTTTGGCTTTTTCTGCTACATGATACTGTTTCCACCCTAGAAGTATTAGTGCAATGCCTGAAGGTTGCTGGCAGCTGTTCTGAGGCCAAAGTGTGAGGACCAGGACACCTGCCTGTGCCACACTGCTGCCCAGGCAGGACTTTTGTCAATTTATTAGGTTGTTTGCTCGTGATTTCTTTTTTATTAACCTCATTGTATTTTATCTATCCATTTTCTTGCCCCACAATGTTTTTCATGGAACTATGTCACAATCATTGCATCTTCTCTGCAGAGAAAGATTTTACTATTCCCACACTCCAAATTAAGCAGGACTGTAAAATCAGAGTTGAGACTCTGCAACAGTCCAGCCTGTGGCTTCTCTACTGCAACTGATAAAGATAAAATGCTTTTCCAACTTGTGTGTGAATTGGCTGCTACTTTCAACACAGATGAAATCTGACAGGAGTAATCAGGTTTTAAAAACATTTCTTCAACTCCAAGCAGGCAAGAACGTTTTTTAAAGAGAGTCCTTTTTTTCTTTTGGAGATTGAGGATCAAACATAACTTATAAGTAAGGAGCAGGAGGAGAAAATAACAGTGTGTATGTAGAAGAAAATCAGCTGAAAATTAATCCTGTTACATACCATCATCTTTTTATGATCTGGAAACTCAAGGCCAAAATAGTCGCCTTCAACAAGGTTCAGGTGGTTGCAAACTGCATCATGCAGAACTTTCCCTGGAGCTCTTTGCTGTAAGAGGAACAGAAAGCCTAGGGTTACAAAGATGCTTTTAATTAGTGGCAGAAAAATTACTATGCTAAGAAATTGTCCAACAAACAACACTGTCAAAACAGTTTACAAAATCAGTGGATATTCCAACTATACCCACAGGGCAGTTGACAATAATTACACTGGTTTTAAAGCTACAGAAAATATCCATCCGTCCATGGATGGCAGCTCAGAATCCATCTTTACTGCATTTTTATTTTTGAGGGGAAAATACCATGAACTAGAAGAGGTAGAAGTGGGGGACTTGAGATAGACCTTTCTTAGGTCTGCCAAGGCTGATTTCTACTGTGAATTTCACAAGATAGCTATTTCATCCCACGGCCCTTCAAGCCATGTCAGGTGGTGCTATATACATCTGCGTACCACATAGGGAAACCAAAACGTTCATTGACAGACCTGTCATACAAAACACAAGGGTCCGAGGGTTTGCTGGACACCGCTTGATATGCAACAGGCTCAAGTCCTGGGTTCTGACTTCATACGGGCTTATCCTGAGCCTCCTGCTGTGAGGCACCCGGGCTGGTCAAGGCCCGTCTGTGCCACCCTAACAGAGTTGTCGAGTGATTTGGAGGAGTCAAGAGCAAGCGTTTCCTTCCACACACTGAAAGTCTTCCTTCTATAAAGACCAGATGTTCTAGCCCAATATTAGCTCCCAGAGCCCGCTGCTTTGCTGATTGTAAGGATTCTTCTCATCAGCACATCAGTTAAATCCACACCTGCAGCAAATACTGTAAATTACAGCTCACCAGCAAGTCTTCAGCAAAAAACATTGTTTCTGTATAAAAAGGCCAATCACTGAAATCAAATATTTTTGTTCTTTGGACAAATGCACCTATTTTAACTCAAGAGGCCCTGAAACACAGATCTCCACTCACTTCAGAACAAATAATAACCCATCAAACTGCACAAACTCCAGTTACAAGAGACCCATCACAGCCCAGACAAGTGCCCTTGCACTCAACCTACAGATTGGCCCTTTCCTCATCTGACCAGTAAATAATTACTGGAGCAAAATAAAGCAGCAGTAACCAAGTGAAGAAAAGAAAACCATTAGAGGTGGGTAGTCCAGCTGACCTGGGTCAAACCTGAGCCAGAGCCCAGGTCCTGCCATCTCCAGGCAGTGCCTGTACCAACAGGCTACTTGCTGGTGGGCAGCTGCTCAATCCCACCTCCTCCCAGATGTGTCACTGCAGAATTTGGTCTCTGTTTCACAGGAATACCAAAAAACAAATCCCCATTTTTTTCCCCACCTAAGGCAATACCTGGCGTTCAGCCAGAACCCTAGGTACAAAGCATCTTTCCAAAGGCAATTTATTTAACATTGTCTCACATCAATTGCGAAAAGTAAATACCCAGTAGCGAGGCTTACACCAGAGAAATCAAAAGGATAATGTTTTTCTAGGGAAGACACAGGATATATGTGCCACCATAGCGGCGCTGTCACCCTGGTGACTCCGGACATGATGACTGAACCCTTCAGCGCTGGCTGGTCTTAAAAGAAGGGAGAAGACAAGCTCACCTCCCCAAGAACTTGCTGGGCAGGTTTTTGCCCAACATAGTCCCAGTGCCTGTAACAGACTTATGCCACCAGGAAGCAATGTTCGCTTGGATTATTTTATTAACGGTTTGTTGATGTTAGCTATAGAAAACATTAGCCTCATGAATATTGTCAGAAAACACATCAAGAACAATTGCATATACAAGTACTAATTTCTTTAAGCATTTGTCATAGCCAACCTTGCAATAACTAAAATAATTCATACCAAAATGCCAGATAAGGGGATAGATACACAGAGGGCAAGGAAAAAAAAGACACCTATTTTTCTAGACAGAGCACTGGTGTAATGCCATCCAAAATAAATCTCAAGTGCAAACAAATTTGAATACACTCACTTCATGTTCTCCAGCTTCATTAAACCAAAAGCAGCCCTGATGATCACTGCACAGCCCGCACCAGCCATCACGCCTCGTGTGTCAGTTCTAACAGAAAGCTTCCCACATTTTCCACTCCATCTATCCCTATACATAGGCACATCCAAAAATATGTTGTCTCTTAATGAAAGAGCTTCCCAGTAAGTGCATTTTGTTGCAGGCAATAAACAGACTTTAGGTCTAGCATAATAACGATATTAGTTTACTGCCCTGAAAGTACACCTATAAATGATTTAGAAACTTCGGGCAAATGCTCCAGCTCCCAGAGTAGTCTCAGGCCTCCTCAGTTTGGCTGGGGCTGTTAAACGGGTTTAACAGCCATCTGCAGAGCAAGAGGCAGAGGATGCTTACTTTCATCCTTGTGTACAACCAGAAAAATGGAAAAGTGCCTGTGCATATGTATATATATGTCGTACTAAAGTACCTGATGGACTCGTGTCTGACAAAGGCCAAACCCCATCGCTCCTGCCAGGAAAAAACAGGTGACTCTGGGAGCATGGAAATTTTTGACCAACAGGAAAAAAAAAACGAGCGCCCACCTGTATATTCACACCACCCAAGGTTAGCTGAGGAGAGAAAGCCTGTCTGATCTCAGACCATGAGTAAAAGCATCTGATTAAAACCTGCTGAGTGTTTTCACTACCTAAAGTTTTTTTCTTATATGCATTTAGACGATGGAATGGCATTCTTGTAGCATTTATGTTGCTTGGCATTTTCTCTGGAGTGTGCCTTGGTAACATGAAATGCTTCTTATTCAAGTATTTGTAAATGAGATTATTATTCTGAACTCATCTTAGCTTTGATCAGTCTACCTCAAAATAAAATCTGACAGTTTATTCAAGGGAAAAACTGGGCATATAAAATCTGCTGAGATTTAGAGCCTGATGACACTACGGTCTTGCAGGACCAGAAGAAGTATAACATCCACAAAAGCAGGGACTCTCCAGTCTCACAGAGATGTTGATTCAGTGCAGTTCCATGACATCCCTACTAAAAAATTTAAACACAATAAATTAATATTTCAGTCCACTGGCTATGGAAGCAAACCAGCAGTCACTCAGGTCACAGCAAACACGAGCTGACAGAGGAAGCATTCAGGAATGAGTGCGCCACACCAATGACATCATCTGTAGCCAACAGTCACGTCTGACTTGAACGTGGTTACAAGGCCTATGGGACAACACAAGATTTTCCCAGAACTTGGAAGACGTTTTCCAACCATCAAGCGTGGCCCTGCTGCCGTGTGTCTGACAGCAAGCACAAGGCAAGCTCCATCAGCTCCCGCCCCACGGCTGCACCCATGTCCCATGAGCCACAGCTTGAACACTCTCCCTGCTCAATGCTCGCACAAGTCTGACCCATGGGGACCCATGATCCCCCCAAAATAGCTACGCATGCATGTAAAGTCGCAGGGTGGGGAAAGGCTGCACTACAGCCTATGCTATAGGAGGGCCTTTCCCTTCCACAGTGAGAAAGCACCGGCCCATTACATGACCACCATGAAAGCCTCATACACTAGGATGAGGAAAGGTCATCAACATGGCCGAACATGGAGGACATGGGAAAGGAGAGCCAAGAGACCTGTCTCCTGCTCTCCCTGAGCATCATCAAATTGGAGATCGCACCAGGGAGGGAAAAAACTGCCCTGAAGGTGAAGATAAAAGGAGGAGAACCAGGCATGCAAGTGGGACATTGATGTGGAAGCTGCCACGATGAAGGCTGGTGGCCAGACTATACCTCCAGACCATTCGCTACCACAGATGCCACACCATAAGGTAGTGAGGGAAAGGAAAGAGTACGGTATACTGGTGGAAGGTCTCACGCAACAGCTGGGAGCTGGGAAGCAGCTGCAGTGAGCAGCAGTCCCCTGCTCCTGCTTTTGTTGACAGCCAGATTCTTGTATCACCAATGAAGAAATACTGCAGCTCCAAGGGCAGTTCTTCCTACCCCAAAACTGCCATCTGAGCACACTGGCAATGATTTTTTTCCTTAGCAATACAGTTGTACTCTTTTACTCTTGATGACAAGGAGCCCAAATGCCTGTGTTACAGTGTTCTTTTTAGATGAGGTGAATCCCAGCTGTACCGACATTATACTATTATTCTCTTGAGGTGGTATTTAGTAACACCAAAATAACATCATAAATTTATTGCAGTGAAAAGAAGTTCACTGATTTCCAGCTACACATCCTTATTGCTTAATGCATTTTGAACTGGCCTTTCATTTAGCTCTGTGAAATCACATTTTAAAAGTCACTTTGCATTTTCAGGGAACGTCAGGCCACTAAGTTCTAAATTATGAATAATGTGCATCACCACATTTAGCTGCAAGCTATGAAGGTACCCAAAGTAGCCTGCTTTACGCACTGTGCATTCAACATTTGCTGTCTGCTCATTATTTCAGTCCTACTCAATTCAATCTCCTTCTACTCCCACCAAAATCCAGCACAGTACGTTGCTTATGATCTTCCAGTGGTGAATATTTTAATAGGTTCAACAATTCTTTAATGTTCTAGCGATCACCAATCATTAAAAAAAAGAATCTCCCTCTACATACTTGTTTAGACCATTCTTTGGCACAGATTGCAATACAGATTCTATTTTTTTTTTTTTTTTTAAAGAAAGTGCATACTAATATCTGGAAGATATCCAGGACTTTAAAAGAAGTGCGTTTGAACACATTCCCCCATGTCCAAGTTAATTTAGCAATTATTTCACTAACCACCTACCAAAAAAAAGAAGTGTCAGTTTAGGATCAAATACTGATTTTACCATTTTTTATTTGTCTAGACAACTAGTCTCAAATCTCAGATCATACAGATCTTTAATTGAAAGTTTGTTTGTTTGTTTGTTTTTACATTACTGAGCAGTAATACCAGGTTAAAAACCCAACTAAAATATGCACTTTCTATGATACATCTGAAAAATGTAAGCCCCATCAATGTTTTGGTCAAACAGCTTCATGTGTCAGCACAGACTATTCTGTTTTCATTTTCTTCCTCAAAACTGCTACAAATGGATCAGAAAAAAAGTTTGTTGTATTGTTGTTTTTTTTTTAATTACACTTGCTTGTGCATTAGTAACAGCTGATAAGGAGAGAAAATAACTCCTTTACATTCATCTAAAAGAAAAAGGTACATTCATCATTCACACCCACCACAATATAAAGGCAGACATTTCTTCCACTAATGCCTTGTTCCTGACACTTTTTGAGAGCTCAAAAATGAAATGTGACAATTTGGTCAAGCTAAATATTTTACAAATACTTAAATATTTTATTGTACAAAGTTTAAAATTGTATTTGTTTCTTTGCGAGAAATCACCTTGAAAACCCCTTGTACTTCAGATCAGTCTGATTCCCAAATTATTTTTAAACTCCAGTTTAACAACTGCATTGAAATGATAGTGAAAACTTCACCCAGTATTTTCATGACTATTTCTGAAGTCACATACAATCATAATCAATACCGAAAATAACAACCCCACATTCTTAACAGCATGAATTTTCTCAGTTATTCAAAGCTGTTAAAAATTATGTACGTATCTACAGCTCTGAAAGAAAAAAAAACAACCAACAAACAAGTGTTCATGATAAGCAAATAGTATAAAAATAACCTCAAAGATGAGATTGAGCAACAGGGTTCTTAAACAAATAACCCTGCCAGAAATTTATACTTCAAAGGAGGTTTGAAATCTACTCACAGGAGAACAATGCTGTCAGCATCCGAAGACGAATTTCATATTTTAAACAGTTCTCCTTTCTGGTGTAAAATGAAATGAATAATTCATATTTAGCAAAAGTCTATTGCTCAAAGGGTGGGATTAAAAGCAATAAGTACTGTCCTGAGTGTTGTTGCTCTGGACCTAACACTGCCAAGACACTTGGAGATCCTCTGCCCTTTTTCTCCTCTCCTCCCTTTCAAAGTGTAGGTGTTAATCCTGTAGGAAGGATTAGATGACTATAAAAATAGCTTTAGACCATAAAGATAGCTCTTACACCTAGGCTTACTAGTTTTTACTTTGCTGTTCAGCTTAGGCTGGGTAGTTCAGAAGCGTTGGAAGAAGCGTGATTTGTCACCCCTACATACCAGGTCAAAACAAAGAGAAGTGACACCTTTAAACAGAGCAGCCACACACTCCCACCACTACTTCTAAGTATGCAGATCCCAACTCCGTACCTGCAGCCACCAGGTATCCACCCCATTTGGAGGAAGGGTGTAGAAGGGGCAAATTTTCACGATAACCCAAAGGCACCTCATTCCTTTTAAGATATTTTCCATTTGAATGCAGTTGAAGGCTCCATTCCTGGCACGTATCCCACATGCTTTTGCACAGACTGCGCACATACCATCAAAGACAGGATCGAGGCCAAATGCACTAACAGAATAAGTCTCTTATACTGCCTTAAAAACAGGCGATTGATCATCTGGCATGTGTGTACAATAAGACTATTTAGTGTTCCTTTCTTTCAAGATTTTAGTGGACTGCTTCCCCACTTTATGCTCACCACATAAGCTGTATTCCCTTTCATAGCAGTGCTTGCCTTCCATAGTCTCTGACGTACAGTTTGACACTTCAGTCAGTTTTGCTGGTTCTGGCATCTTTTTTAAACAGTGTGATTGTAAGATATGGTGCTTTTTACTTCAGGTGTGTTTTACTCCAAATACCTGCCCGTAAAAAAAACCAATGTAGCAGCAAAGTTATTCTTTTTTCTCCCACCTATCAGCTATGTCAAACAAGATGACTTGCTATTTTACGTATGTGATTGCTAACCAAAAATTAACACAGCAAACAATTACTGAGGCAAAAATACAAAGAGAAGAATTTTAATAACCATCTCATTCGCTTGCATTTCCATCACTTTCTTCAAAAGAAACCTGCAATTTTCTACATTTGAACATACACAGATTTGTTATTGTATCCATGCTCTTGGATTTCTGATCATGACAAACTGGCTTATGTCAAAACATTTTCTAAAATAGGCAAAAGCAGAAGGATTGCTCTGACTAGACTTTAAACTCTCTTCCGGTGCCCAAAATCAACTTTACTAGAAATAGCTAACAGTAAAATTCAGGTGAAAATGAAATACTTATCAGGAGAAGAAATAACTAAATAATCCTCTTTAATAGTTAAATAGTGTGGAAGGAAAAAGAAAAAGATTATCTTGAAAAGCTAATGTAAATTATTAGGATGAGGCTATTTTCAGTAGCGCTTGGTTAAATAACTTCTTACAGAAGAGTCAGACTAATACAAAATTCAGCTGCAGTAAATCCTCAGGTAACTGTACGTCTCCATACGTACCGTAAAGTTACTGGAATTGGAGGCTCTGCTTGGTCTCTTTTCACTTGGCTCATAAAATCATAGCTTTATAACTTAATGGGCAAATACCACCCACACTGTATTATCTATGCCACGTCAATGTGCAAGTGGGGAAATAAAAAAGGAGAAGAGATGGGCTGAGCACCTTCAGAATTGAGCCTTTCATACCACAGACCAACCCGTCATCTTCGGGTGTAACGATCCAATCATCTGATTTCTTTGCAGTTCTTACAAATGCAAGCTGATACTAATATCAATTTTATTTCCACCTTTAAATTACTCTGATTTCTAATTGACAAGGAGTTTGTTACTGCAGGGCCAGCAGCAACCGCCACAAAGCTTGTGGAGCCCTGTGTAAAGAAGAAGAAAGAGCAAGAAAGAGGCAGATTCCTGTAGCCCGGAGAATTTCCTCCTCAGGTAGCTGTTGGGACAAAATCCCACAGGAGAATTTATTTTGCACGTCCATCCCACTGTCATCAATGCCAAAGGAAATCTGGGACTTCTCATCAGCTAAACGCCACAAAACCTACAGACCAAAAAACATTCAGCCTTTGGTCACTGTAGTCTAAGTACACATCTGTTTATTACAAAATGTTGTTCATGGTGAAAAGCATTAACAAAACACTTCGTGATTAGCTTCCTGGTTCACTGGTTCCTCTAGCTGTATTTATAGCATTTTAACTAGCTGACATCTAACTCTCAGTTAGAAAGTACAACTGACCTTGCCTTAACTGTTCTGTACTGATTTAAAAAAAAACCCTACGTTTGACACATATGCACCTAAAAAATCACTTTATCAACTTAAAAGGGATGCTCTGATCCCCTCTGCTAATGAACTCAGTTGAAGAACTTCATTGTTACCTGCCTAACAATCCTCTAAGAAATTGTCCCAATGGGGACAATGCATACCTTCACATGAAACGCGAATGCAGATCTCAGCAACTCCCAAAAAACCCTAAACCCCAAAACCATCAAACTGCAACAACAGCTCTCTGCACAACCTAATGAGTCCTCCCGAAAAAAAAGCGCAAAACTTGTTTCTTGGAGTACAACCATTACTGCTAGCTTCCTTCCAATAGGTGTAAAATATTTGTGGGAAAGCAGTAGTGGCAGAGGAAGGCTTTTAAGTAACTGCTTAAAGCTGCAGAATTTCGCACACCAACCATTCAGTTCTTGGAGACTTCCAGCGGGAGACTCTTGCCAGAGCCACTGTTACTAAAACAAAATTACTTTCCTTGAACATCATTTCAAATGCACAGCGTGGACAAGAAAAACGAGGCGCTAAAAGAACAATGAGAAAACTTACTAAAAATACATCATCTTACTCCCTAAATTAGCTCCTGCAAATGCTGAGTCATCTCTGCCTAATTTTACTAGCAAAAACTAAAAAGTGGTTTGTGGCTGGTTCTTTATCCCATTAGCCAGGCAAACATCCATTGCTGGAAGAGACTATTTTCCTTTCTGAAGAGTATTGTCTGCACAACATATTCCAGCTTCAGAGCCTTTACACTGAATGGTGATCACTTGCAAGAACCAGAGCCAGCCCATCATGAATTTCAGATCTTGGAGTGAGTAGCAGGGCAGATGCATAAGCAGTGCTTTCCTCACGACCTGAAATAAACTATTTTGCAAATCAGCACCTAAGAAAAATGGAAGACAACAATACTTTTGTGCTTTTCTAAAACCAGGTGCACGCTAGAAAAGTTTCCCTGAAAAGCTACGTCTTGCTGAGAGGTATGAAAAGGGAAAGAGTGACACCAAAGCCATCACAACCATGACACCAAAACCCTTAGTGGAGATCCAGGGATGCCAGCAGGCACTTCTCTGACAAAGATTACGTCTGAATTATCTATGTTCAATTGATAGCCAGGGCATGTGACTGGGCAGATGTCCCCATGTGGCATAAACTGCACCTCCATCGCGAGCCTCTGCCCACAGAGATGTGACTGATGGGTACAGGCACAGCCTCCCACAGCGCAGGGATGCCCACAGCACAAGCCCAGCGTGTGCACTGTGGGCACTGGTTTCGGCAAACACACCGCAAGACTTGTTTTCAGAAACTAGATGGGAGCTTGATGCCAAGCAGATAGAACCTCATTTTTCAGAACGTTTTCTGTATGGAAAGCTGTTTTACTGAAGCTCAACTCTGGAAGCAAGTATATACCTGTCAAATAAATGTTGATATTACTTTCCCTCCCTGCGAGCAAAAAACTGAATGAGTTTAACCCCCGGCCTCGGTGCTATTTAGCAGCACACTGTGCTCCTTGTTTCTTGGGAAGAGCTGCAACTGAGGCTCAGAACACTCATTAAAAATACCTCAGATTGAATTTCATAGCCCACAACTTTTGAAAAGGAATATAATGGCACCATTCAGTGCTTTCAGTGTAATTCAGCAGTGTAGCAGCCAGCACGTAATTGGGGATGGAAACCCCAATCTCTGTGACACCCCCCACCCCTTGCCTCCCACTTTACCACTTCTCTCTGTTTCAAGTCAAAAATCGTCTAACCACCTTCTCGGGTTTTCTTTTTTTTTTTACCATTAAGTAGTGCTTGAGAAGAAAATAAAATCATTCTATTATTCAGACCACTTTCTTCCCTGGTCTGTTTTCTTTGCCTGCTCATTTTTCCTCATTTTGTTTAGCCATAAGCAAACACTTTACTAGAATGAAGGAGTAGGCAATTCTAAAGTCATCAAATGTGAAAACAGAACCCTTATCTGCAGACTGGAAACATGAGAATATGGAGTGTTATGACTATATGGGAGTTATTAACTACAAAATCAGATTAAGATGCAAAGTGGTTATTTATTATTTTTATTTGGATACGTTTTAGTTTAGCCATGATTCTAGTAAAACCCTCTGAAGAATGGAAATCTAAATGCAAGAACTCTGAGACCTGGGGAAAAAAACACAACAGAACTAAACAATGAGAGATGTTCAGGCAAAATATTAAATCCTAAATCTAAAGCAAAATCAAATGTAACAAGAAAAAGCTTCTGATAATCCCTGTTCAGCCCTGCATCAGTCTCAACGTGACTATTAATCTGAGCAAGAGCCAACACCATCCAGAAATGTACGTATTTTACTTTTTACTTTACTAAGGGAAGGAAAGCACATTTTAACAATAGGATACAGAATGCTTCATGACCAGATTGCTAACTTGAAAGGACACCCTTAGATGAAGCCTTCAGGCTGTGGCTGCTGCTAACCTGTAATGTACTTACGTTACACCCTAACTCTTGCCTTCAGCCAGGCCACTGCTCCTGATGGATGCTCGTACAGCCACAGCGTAAGGCAGGGTAAGGAAGGCAACCTTGCATGAAATTTAAAGAATGAAGAGTTTCTGTAGGATCACTTGCCACTTGGTACCAGCCTGTATTGCAAAACCAACATGGACTAGCTAAGGAAAAGCTTGTCTGCAGCAACCTACCATTACTCCAGATTGGATGTGGAGTAATCCTGTATTTTATGTGTGAAACTGAAACAGAGATGGTCCTGAGTTCATTCCTAAAATTCATATCCACAAGATGTTTTCAAGGAAACAAAACGTCTAAGTGCAAAACAGTCTCAAAAACTACGTCATCTTTAGGTACCTGAAACGCAGAAGTTTTGAGTCTTTTTTTGCCAATCAGGTTCCCAATACACAAGAGTTTCTTGTCTGGTCACACAGGATCTATCACCAGCCTGACAGACTCAAACAGCCTGATATCCTTTAAATCACAGAATTTTAGAAAATGTATTCAACATTTCTCTAAGCAGCCTTAAAAGACGTTAAGAATGTATACACTGGGAGTCTGAACGGTCTTTTAAACATGTAAAGAAAGACACAGGAGAAAAAGTGAGAACTGTCTATACACTTATAGAATTTGCAAGGGAAGGTACAAGCTTTTGTTTTGTGCACCACTGTAAAGTACTACCTTTGGTGGGACAAAAAAACAGAGTGGAAAGAACTGGTGTAGGGGGGTGTTACAATAATGGCTGCTTCTACCCATAGATTCCAGAGGCACTTCCTAATGATGTAGATCAAGTCACATTTTCAAGCAAAGATAAAAAATAACCACCTCCCTTTTTAATACAGCTACACAGTTTTTTTCAGAATGATCCTCAGGAGCATTTCTGCTCATTCTTTGCAGCCTGCCTGCAACTTGCAGCATTTCCTAACACGGCGGACGCTTTTAAAAATCCACCCATGAGTCATCCCAGGTCTCTGAAAGATGAAACTGCCTCTGGATTGTAAAAATCTGATGAATGGTTATGTTAGCAAACAACATATAACTGCAGCAATCATCGGGGAGCACGAACAGAGGAGTGGTGCCAGTGGGCACTGGAGAAACAGTGACTTAGCTTCCAGTCACTTCAAAATCCAAAGCTGCTGGGACTGACCCATATGTTGAATCTAGCATTAAATAGCAAAGCAGCACAGACAGAACGGAGATCTGCTTATACATTTGTGGCAAACCAGGGACAGAAGGGATTTGTGCTTGTGTCTGCGTGGTAGGGGGAGGTGAAAGGGGAAGAAAGGCCAGCAGGATTTCTAAGCTGCACATGATGTTGTCTATTAACAGCACGTGGTACGAGCTGGGCAAAAAGCCTCTCATCGATCTTCAGAGTGCTTCCTCCTGACTATGAGGAAGGTTTTACTCTCACCTGTGTTGAACTTGGGACATTCAACTTTGGCCTGATTTCCCACCCCTTCTTCTGCACGTGTGCGTGTGCACACGCATATATACGTATGTATACATATACGTTCCTTACAGAATTGCCTGTGCCTGCAGTTAATGTGCAGTACTTCAGAGAAAAATACCTTACACCCTTCTGCTTCTTTGCTCATTTAACCATACAAAGTGTTCAAGCTAAGGAGATTCCTGAGAGATCTGCTTTCTGTCACTCAGATAGAGGCCTCAAATATCAAAGGAGAGCAACGCCGTGTTATTATCACAAGTGCATTAACACAGTCTCTGAAACACAACTTTTATGGCTTCTATTTTGTTTTAATGCGCAATACTGTTTTCTTTTATGCTCCGTTTAAAAACATGTGCCGTACAGACTTAGTTATTGTGATTTGGGTTTTGGATAGAATTGTTAAAAAAAATCTTTAGGCGCAGCAGATTTACAAAGGCAAATGAGCAACTCAACTGTTTTTTCTTAAGGCCAGAGTACAGCAGTGCCATATTAGATACCACTTTGATATAGATGAGCTTTATCAGCAATAACAGGCTTCGTGGGAAACAAGCGTTCTCTGTTCAGGATACGTCAAAGGAGTCTTTGGGGATGTGCTATCAAAAGTCAAACATCAGGCTGACACAATGCGACTTTTTTGACCACATTTTCAGTCTTAGGTTGAATTCCTCCAGAAAGAGAGTTTTAATTCATTTAACCTTGAGGATAATGTGTGTAACTGGAAAAGGATTTGATTTTTATCTAATTTGTGTATTTTTCTTAGTGCTGAAAACCAAGTCCTTATGTGCTTAAAGATGACATGCATCTCATTGTAAATTTACATTCACAAATATGATTTAATGCTAACATTTAGGTAATTTCCAGATTCCTGGGCTATGCTAGAGCAACACTTTTATTTAAAACATAACAACACAATTGGATGCTACAAGTGATTATTACTGAGATGCCATTTGAGTATATCAACAACAATTGCCATGGAATTATTATCTGTCAGGGTTCGAGCAACTTGTCAGAAACATCTTCTGCTTTTTATTTTAAGAGTAAATCTAAATTAATCCCACCTAACTCTAACCCCTTAACTGAGGTACCTAAGGCAGAAGAGTAATTTTTCCAGACTGCTGTCTGACCAGCAGAGGGGAAATAAGCGCTTTCAGACTACCAGTCAGTCAACCTAAAATCTGAATCATATGGGAGGTGGCCCCTCTTCCTCCACTTTTTTATAAACTAGAGTAGCTACAACTGGCATAAATGTCTTATTGAAAGACAGTTTTACATGGCTATATATTCTTTACAATATTTAAGTTTAAAAAAAGAAAAAAAAACAAACAACTAAGGAACCTTTACAAAATAAAGAAGTTCAAGCTTATTTAAAACAGAATTTTGGCTCCTGCAAGAAGACATTTCAGAAAATGACCAAAATAAAAACAGTGTGCTCACTCCTTCCTTAGATGGGCTTTGATACTTCCCAACAGAAAGCAAAGGGAGATAGAACTAAGCAAATCCATATGCAAAGAGGGCACACCACTTGCTGAAGGTGCTTCCAGACAGAGACTGAGCCAGTGGAAGGATGGCTGCATCCATAACAGCCAGAATTCCATACCATCAGCTGTTACTTACCTGACAGCAAATATCCTTTCCTGGCCAGGAACGTAAGCAGAAAAGGCAATGGGCTTCTGCAAAGCAGCAAAGGCCCACCTGCCCAGCACAGCACTGATGAGATCAGATTTGCCAAAGCACTGAAAAGTATGACATAATTTTTTTTCTAGGAACAGTTTTAACAGGATATGATAAACCTCAGGTATCAACAACCACTCCTATCAAATGTTAATTTTGTAAAAGACCACAAATATCTAGAGACAAAAGCCAGCAGAATATTGCTTAGGATTTACTATTGATCATCTATTACATTAATAGGCTCATCAGAAAGTTGCTCCAGATTTGTTTTTTTCCAAATTGAAAACTACTTTTGTAGCTATTATGAGACTTAATAAATATCCGTCATCTTTGCCTATTTATAAAATGTTTAGGTTATCCATGTTCTCACCAGCCCTCAAGTGAAGTTCTGGACCAGCATATACATGTACTTTAGTCATCTCCACCAAAACACTGTCTTACTACCAGCTTCAGAAATTATCTTTCTTCATCATAATTTAGTTCGAGAAGTTAGACTACCCTGTCAGACTCAGAATAAATTTCCACAGAGAAAGAACTTCTGCATACAGACGGCCACAATGGCATTGAACCACGATTACTGCTTGCATACTTCTTGTACTGGCCTTTTACTCATTTTTAATCACGATGTCTCCTTATGCTTGACAAAGAACACCATGTGACTAAAACAGGGAGAGCCGTAACCCTGATTTGGCATTAAGGAACCAATATTATCAGCCCTTGCTTTTTTAGATTGTAAATATTTCTTAAATTGTTGGTAACAAACAGCTTGAGACATCCCGTCTACGCTCGAACATCCAACAAGGTCTTGGCCAGGAGAACGGCACAGGCCTTGCAGGATGAGAAATATATGTGGAGCCATGAGTCACTGGCATTCTGCTGGCTTTTTAATTCTTACCAGCTCATCAACACTCCTCAGCAGGTTCATACAAGCTGAGTGAAGGCAGTGACTTCTGCGTCCCAGTGGGGAGACTCCTGCAGAGCATACACTGGGCGAGCTGAGGAGGTTGGCCATCACACCCCAGGTAGGCCTAAGACCTGGTGAACAAACAAGGTGCTGCAGTTCTGCTTCTAGCCATCCAGAGATCACACCAAGAAAAAACTCTTTGTGTTTGTAGTAAAATAACAAGTCTAAAGCCATGCTGAGGAAGTGCAAAGACTAGCAAATACAGAGGTCTGCCATCACTGGACCTTACATCTCATCACCTTTGCTGGTACCAAAAACCTAAAAAAGTAATCAATATATATTATGGGTACTTACAGCACAATTTGGTCCAAGAACAAAGTGAGGTTTCTCAGTGACAGTATGATATAGAGATTAGACCAACGATGGGCTTAGTGTGTGGCTCTCACCTGTGGGACCATCGTACCGAGACACAGTCTTTGCCTCAGAGGGGACTAGTACTTGCTGTTAAGAAAGCAGCAAATGCCAGCAGCCAATACCTCCTGTTGCTCCCATATGCTGGCACGTGCCTAGAGCCACAAGCTGCCCCTGCTTTCTCTCTGTGGCCTACAGGGAAAGGAAGAAGGGCTGAAAACAAGGATATGATCCAAAACAAGAATTTGATCTGGTCCTGGATGATTCCTTCCATCCAGTGTATCACAACTGTAAGCAGACTGTAAACAATTAAGGCCAGGAAAAGGTGAGTTATGATCATAACTGTCAGAAACCGTTCATTCCGAGGGCATACACTTCATTCTTGAGTGTAAAGTAACACTATTTCCTGGCACCAAAACAGGGTGTTCACCTGTAGTTACATGCTAACCAGGAGACATGTTTTCATGTTATTTACCAGGATGGGTATTTTCCTGCATGACTCTCCGAGCCTTGCTTGGGTTGAGATTCATCCCTTTTTAACTGCAATTAAGGATCCAGTTGCCCTGGACTTCCTTCATGGCAAAAGGAAAGACAGGGGACTCCCAGAGAAACCCTCAGGCCAGCCAAAACTGAATAGATGAACTTGACCTTCATCTCTCATTGCTACTTTGCTTCTCCCTCTAGATTACGTGATCTTTAACAAGAAATAAGCATACCACCATGTTATCACTAACATTCATGAGGTATTTTGTCTACTGTGCTGTTAGGAAACAGATAAGTGCTTACACAAAAGATATTACGCATATTAGCTGACATCATCAGCATATTTTAAACAGTCTCCCAAAACTGATTTCAAATGACCAAACTACTAAAGACAAACATTTCCCAATAAAAAATGTAATTCGTACCCATTAAGCAGCTCTCACCACCAGCTATTTCAGGATATCCTGACATTAAATCAAATATTTAAGGAAGGGATTACATTTCTTTTTGAGTGATGCTGAATATATCTGGATATGTGCCCTCGCTGGAGATTTATAATTAGGGTTAGCATTACACTGAGTAATTTTAAAAGCTTGAGAAATCACAAGATCCGTTGAGGTCATTTCTTTGACATCACATGTGGATCCAATACCGAACATAAGAATTCCACAGACCACATGTTTGCTGATGTGCAAAAAGCCATTCATCCTGAAAGCAGCAGAGACATGAACTTACCCTATCAACTGCACTTCAACAAAAGCATGACTGGCTCTCTTCTACTCCCGATAATTATGATCAAGAGAGGACACTATTAAAATCCATTTCACTCCTCATAACTGCTGGCAACAGTATCCCCAAATGTTCCTAAATACATTTTTAACTAAGGCAACGAGTGCATGAAAAGCAACAGATTTCTGTCAGGGTTGAGCTGTGGGGTAAGCGGTGGGCTCATGCAGAGCGCTCCCACAGCTGCACCGGTAGCCACAGTGGAATCCAACTCGCCCAACTTTGGCTGTCTGGAAGTTATGTGTTTAGTCTAAGCTCATCGTCTGGGTTGTCTCTCTGCAGTCAGACAGGAGAGAAGTATTGTGAGAGAAAATTCATCCCATCTGGAGACAGATGTACCACACACCCGGGGTGAATTGCCCACCAGGGGCACCCCTCATTCCACCGACAACTGGGGGAGCCTTTCCTACTCCCTGTGAATCTGATGTTCGAACAACTAAAACCAGGCAAGATCAATCTTGCTCCAAAACTTTAGCACAGGTAAGATTTTTACGGTCTGGCACACTTTTTGCTTGTAATTTTTCCACATGCCTGAGAAAGGACACACACGGCATTTTCTTTTGGGGGAAGAGGGGCGAATAGAAGAAAGAAACATTCTTATAAAGCTGTGTATTTGTTTTAAGCAAGATAATGGTCTTGAAAGGGCTTAAGAAGACAACAGTAGAAATAGAGAGAGTAGTATTGAGAATGTACTACAAGAAGGACAGGTCCCTAAAGCTGCGCTATAGTGCAGGCTATGAGTAAGAGCAAAATCCCCCATTTTCTAAAGGCGTTGCCCAATACTTACAAACCAGAACTAGGAGCAAAATGTACGTCCCATATTTTCTCACAGTAACAATGACCAATTTCATTCACGTTGAGGCCTATATTGAAAAGGAGTCCCAGTAAATTTGTTACCAAAACACAAACACTGAGCAGTTTTCTACACCTAGAGCATCGATGAAAGGAAACTCAAGACTCAGCAACACAACATTCAGCAGCACCATCCTGAGCAAAAGAAGGCATTCCAGCTTCTTCTCAACTTCAAGTGATGGTTTTAAGGAGATTGAGAGTCCAACAGTAGCCTACTGAATAAGGATCAAATTTTGACTTAGCAGACCCATCCTGCAAGGTGCTGAGTGACCCCCGGCCCTGCAGACACGTGGCGCTGCTCTTCAGGAACCAAGCCGGTTGCAAGGCCAGCCGGATGGAATGGCTCACAGTATTTCCCTGAGTACACGTGGCCCCGCAGGCAAAATTTTGCTAGTAGAGAATTGCTCAGCAACGGTCTTTAAGAACAATGAAGAAACTCAAACAGGGAATATGTAAATAAAGTGCTTTATGTGTAGGCTGCTGCTTAAGGTTCTTGAAATAGATTCCAAATAATGGAGCAACATGTCTGTCTAATAGGCATGCTTTTCTAGTTATGAAGAACTGGCATTATCAATTAAACGAAACACTTAAATAATGATACACTCAGTCTCTGATTCCAGTATCTTCACACTGACAGATCAATAAATGCTTTGGAAGAATACACCTTCTGAAAACCATGAGATAGCTATATATTTATGTAGTTATATTGAAAATAGATGTATGCATGTTTTTTTCCTTCACCACTTAGAGTAACAGACTGTAAAAGTACCCACGGCAATACAATGCAAGCAGTTATACAAGGGGCGATTTATAGCCCTGTTTTAATGACTGTATTTGCCAAAGGCAAAAATCTGCTTACTGTTATTTCTAGCAATAGTATACTTTACTAAACAGCCAGTCTTGTGTAAAAAAAAAAAACCAACAAAAAAACAACCCACAACATAAAACATACTCTAACCTTTTATGTTCCTGCTAAGTGGTTTGTGAAATCTGGTTTTGTGATTACATTTAAGAAGTTTTGTGCAGTCACTATTAGCCACATATCCTATGCGGGGGCAGGAGTGACCTCTAAAGTATCCACACAACAGGCTTGAAATGCTACGCTGTGAATCACGTCTCCAAGCATCACAGAAGCCCATACATCATAAATAAACAGACATAAATAAAATCAAGCGAACAAACAAGACTTTGCTTTCTTTGTTGAGAATGTCTGAAGCTGCCCAGAGTTGACAACAAAAATAGCCGAAATATTCATATCCTTACAGCAGTATGTCTTTAACAAATCTGCACCTCTAACCTCTAAATATTCATAGAAATAATAGTCTAGTAATGTAATAAAGCAGTTGCATGCTAGGATACCAAGAACCATGCTTTGGAAAGAAAAATATAACTCACAAAGTTTTCAACAAGTGTCATAAACTAGAGCCTGGATCCTGCAGTTAGAGCAATCAATGTAATACTCTGTGCATACATGATATACTATTATTCCTGATGGCTTTTACGTGGAAACAACAGGCACTATTCATATAGAATCACAAGCCACTGCTACAACACCAAGTATTACATCTTCAAACTGTCAATCACCTATATAAAGACTGATGGAAAATTTCAACCAAAGTTTTGTGCTCAAACTCAGCTTTCAATAGTTACTCTTCTGCTTTACTTTTCTGAGGAGTTTCACTTCTCATATTAAAAAACACCCCCAGAATTACAGCCATTGGTGCCTTATAACCATGCACCTTGAACCAGAAACTCTTAATGTCTTCACAATGTCTCCTAACTCAGGAGCATCACTATGTCTGAATTACTTTGAGTACTGTTTTCACCAAACGGTGGGGTTTTCACACTCAAAAATATGCTCTTCTCTCTTTAACAAAAAAACAAACAAACAAACAAAAAACCCAAACAAAACAAACAAAACCCCAAAAACAAACTTTGCAATGATTGTGCTGGTCACTACATGGCTATTTTCTAGAAGCATGGTTTCTGGTCACAAAGCCAAGAGGTCACTTTTGCCCATAACTGTAAGGCTAATCTATGGTACCTGTTGTGATCCCAGCTACTGCCCTTCCAACACACGGGTGCCCAGGAGGCAGCACATGCTGGTGCTCACTGGTCAACCTGGGGAAAGCCTGCCCCTGTGGCATCAACCCCGTTAGGGGCACCAGTCTTCATAACAAAACTCTGCCCAGAAGTTACTTACTGCTACAGTAAAACTGGTTTGTGTCCTTAACCCAAGAACAAGCACAGGGGAGGCAAGAGGGCCAGGCTCCTAAAATCCACTAGGACTTGGTGGCAGCCCTCTCTTTGGAAATTCCTCCTACGCTCTCACAAGGCCAGGAAAAGGGCCAAAATACATTTGAAAATGGTTGTTCTGCTTCATTTCTGATGTGTGTATGTGTATGTTTTACCTGTAGTCAGTGTTGTTACAGAAAGGCATGCACTATCACAGCCAAGCACATTTCAAAATCATATAGAAATAAAAAGAAGATGCAGCTTCTCCCACTCCATAACCCTTTATTCACAGTTTAAAGTTCACATCCAGTAGAATAAAAATTAATCTCTGATTATGTCAGGACTGAAATGATAAATATTAGATTTCCTTAGAAGCATATCTTTTTGCTTCCTTGTTTCTATGGTTAAAACAAACAAACAGCAAAAACCCCAACCTTTTAGCCAAGTACCATAACAAAGAGAGAGAAAAGCAAAAGCGACAGCTGCTCTCAGTTGAATCCCAGTTCACCTAGCATTTGCACCTGAGAAGCCAGGATGCCTGCAACAACAAAAATAAAGCAACCTACTGGAGAGATTCTCTGAAAGGTGAACAGAAGTCTAAGCAAGAGCTCTGATGAGGAACACGAGCCAATTTACAGGGGTCAGTTTCTGAGCTACCTTCATTTTTTTTCTCTCACAAAAGGGTGAAGCCTAAAAGTAGACCGTGCCACGGGAGTGGCAATAAGCCTTCTAATTAATCCCAGGTGCAGGCACTTCGGTAGGTGATAAATTTTTTCAGGTGCTGCTGGGTTGTAAGTGGAGGTCACCTTGCCATCCTTTCCCACTAGAGCTGGCAAGCCTCAACAGCAGAAGTACCTGAAACTCCTTTGCCTATGAGGTCCAGTGACTCATATGTGACCACGGATGTGTGAAAGTAATGGCATTCCCTCACTGAAGGGGGAGGGGAGAAGAGAAAGTATAAGTGCATTTCAGAGAGGACCTGTGCTGAACAAGAGCAGAGAGCTGAACACCTAACAAACTGTATTTTGGGCGGGAGGCAAACAGAACAAAAAAACCACCCAAGCATGCACAATATATTTTAATATTTCTTAGTTTGCCACTTTATCATCAAAGTCATCTTTTCTCAAAAAGATTGATGCCTAAATAAATAAATAAATAAATAAATCCCGTATGCCTTTTTGAACAAAATTTCCAGACTGCTATTACCATCCCCTATGTGCAATTCAAAACAGAAGCAATCCCCCCCAAAGTAAAACAAATTCTTAGAGAAATAATTCAAAATATGGTAGCCAGTGAGACCAAGATATCCCAAATGAACGTGTTTTTTGACAAAGGCAGCAGTAATCTTCCACAAATGCAGGTGAAATCCAGCATGTCTGATCACATACTACTGTTCCTACATATAGTGATGATCATCCAGAAAAGCAAACAAAAGTACCCACCACCACTATTATTATAGTTCAAGTTCTTTGTAATAACAGCAAATCAGTTCCAGAAAATCTGGTACTGTGAACTGTCATGCAATTAACCTAAGTGTAATCAAAATACAGCAGACTGGTGAGCATGGAATAACATTCATTTATATATTTAAATGATGAATTATCTGCATAAGAGTTGACTCATTAAAACCTTGCAGTTGCCACTTAGGAAAGCAGTAACACAAGCAACAATCAGCCAACTTCCTTCATTTTGCCGTTCCAAACTCATGTCTTGAAAATCTTTCTCTGTGGACATCTTATCTGCCAACTGCTAGCAATCATGATTTAGGAACCAGATTATCAAAAGATGTTTTATTAATAGACAACAAATAGCCATGGAAAGGGTACATCACTTTCAGGTATCACCTTCCTTGACTAAAACCAAATTTGAGACACACAGGTGAAAGTCTGAGATGGAGGTAGAAGCTTCCATAGAGCTAATCTACCAGAAAGCTAACTGCAAAGGATCTGACACAGCATCCTGTATGTCCACAGACGTTGCTTTAACTGCATCAAACAAGCCCAGGACACTCACAGAAATTTTGAAAAAAATCTTTTAGGCAACTGAGGTGCAGGATTTCAGCTCAATCAGCATTCAAATCCCCGCTGAAAGCCCCCAAATGTCGACTTAATGTTCTTATTTTTAGTATTCAAGTTTGAAATGTGTGTTCTCAAAGTAAGACCGAAATGTGAGGTAATATAATCTGCAACGATTAGCTGGTACAATCTCCAGAGAATGCCCATTCTGCCTGAAAGTTTACATAATTTCCACTAAAACTTTCCATACATCACCAGTTAAACTAGTTACATACTAGGCTAGACTACACCACCTGGGAGGTAAGCAGCATACCTTCCCCACTTTATTCTCATACTGCCATTAAATCACTTTACATATTAACTTCCACTTAATCTTTAGGATGAGCATGTGCATACTTTTGATTACACTGCTCCTAGGGGCAGCGTAACCTTATCTTGCTCTAGACTACATTACTTTTATTGTAACTAATGAGTCAACACCTGAACATTATAGTTAAACGCGCAAAATCTCTAAAATTTGCTCACATCAAAGATGTGAAAGAAAGACAGGCCACTGTGTTCTGGGGGTGGTTTACAAGCTTAAGATAGCTGGAGGCTATACTGATTTAGTGCACTTTTTCTCACAGTTTGCAATGATGAAGATGATGTTGACCACACCTGAACAAAAGCTAGGTGTCAGGAAAGACAGTAAAAGCAGAAATAAAACTCAAGGAACATTATACACTCACATTAGCTGAAGAATGATGTTAATACAAGAACAAATGGGTATTAACCTGGCTATGACTATGTTTAGACTACAAATTATAAGAAATTCTGTAACTGGTTAATTAGTGAGGTTCTGGAAGAGTTTTCCACAGTGAATATACAGGGCAGTAAATGTAAGTATATTGAAGATGGAGTCAAAATAAATTTTGGGTGGGATTATATAACATGGCTGCTTGCCAAAAGAGAGGACTGTGCTCAGTAACCCAGAAAATCAAGTCCCATCCTGTATTCCCAAAGACAATCTAAAGGAACCAAGCAATGCCAACTCACGATTTTGTCATGAGCATGGAATTTTTCTTCTTTAAGCCCCCATTACTGAGGCTGACGGGAGAATCTGTTTTAAATTTAAGAGTGAATAAATAAAGTGTTAGCCTGGGGTTCGAGGAGAAACACTTTTAAAATATGAACTCTGCAAACTCAAAAACCAGAAGGCAAATAAAAAGAACAAAACATCTGTTACTTCTTAAAATCTCATGGTTTCTAAGCCACTGGGGGCAGAGAGAGGCTGATTCATGATTTCTGAATGCTTAGGTTGATAATTCAAAGAAGCAAAGTGTGAAGGAGTCCAAAAGTTAGCACACAAAAGCACTGGGATGCCTAAAAATGGAAGCGTGTAGATGCCTAATTTAAACATTCAACTTTCAAATGAGACTTCTTGAACTTCTTTGCTGCTGCTGCTGCTGCTTTTGAGTAGTGAACAGCTATGAGCTTTGACCACAGCCCTCTGGTTGCTCAAGAGCTCTCTCTCAGCCTGTTGTCCTGGCCACAGTGTTTTTTGTTTTTCAGCTGCTTTGAGGTCTTCTCCCTTGGTTTTGTCCTGATTCATTGCCAGCCACAGTTTCTCCTCCTCTAGAGTTGGTAGTTTCTTAGCAAAAGTCAATCGACCTATTAAGAAAAACCATGTAAAATTATGCTGATATATGAGGCAAACCACAGACTCAATCCTGTTACTAATGGACTTGTAAAAGCCCAGCTAATTTTAAAAACTCCAGCACTTTTCAGGTTTAGGATGGCTTCTTCATCTCAGTTGTTAAAAGACAACTTACGTCTCAAATGCTTACTCACATCATTTCTGCATATCTGCACTCAAATGATACAAATGTATCACAGTAATATTAAAAATAATTATGTTACAATTTTAAAATTTATTTCTATTATTCCCAGCAGACTCCTGAGAGCTATTTATTTAACCTTCAAGGCAGCATCAAACAAAGTATATGGTAGAGGTAACACGATGATTGAGAGTTCTCATTTGTTTTTCAAGATGAAGGCAGACACAAGTTTCAAGCACAAATGGTGGGTCACTGAAGAACTTCCCCCCTGTACTGCCTGCTGTACTTCAACAGCTCCTGTGGCTCTCTGGTCTCATCCCTTCACATTTCTCTGATATTTTTCCAGCTTTGACTGCTCTGTCTCTTTATGCCATCTGCCATCTTTGACATGACACATCAGAGAAGCAGGAATCTCTTCAGAGGGTACAACATCAGGACACAGTAAGACCTTAACACCACCTTGACAGCCTGAAAAAAGTGCAGGTACAAGGGAAAAAGAAAATAAAATAAAAACCAGTCGTGCACTCTGCTACACTAAGAGCAGCAAGCCCTGCATTATTTACAGAGCAAAAGTGCTTCAACAGTTGATTAGATTCTTGATGGGAAGATCAAACCTCCAAACCTCTCACTCTCTCTTGTGACAAAAAAATTGCATTTTGGTTTGAATTGCATGCGCTACAGGTGCCATACTGTAGGCTTTGCACTCAAATTATATTTGATGAGTTTGAAGGCACTTTGGACTCATATTACAGTGGGTAAGGACCATCCCATTACTGTCCAAAGAGAATGTTTGTCTAAATAAAAAGAGCCCATCAGGTACTAACACCAAGCATGGGAACACATTCTTATACACTCCAAACAGAAAATTTGGGGAAGATCTTTCAGGCAGCTTTGATAAACAGGGGGCATTAGAAAATTCCTTTAAAAAAATGGGCTACATGAAAGATTAACACTTCAGTGTGTCAGTAGTAAAAGAATAAGCTCTTGTTTTACACTCGTTTTCTTTTTTAAAGCTGCCATGTCATACCCAAACTCTTCCACCTTTTCCACCTTTACCTGACCTTATGTTAATGAGCAATATGAGTCAGGAGGTAGCAAATATCAGCCTCTAAACCCCTTCACAAATACATTCCACTCGGGAACAGACCTGCCATCCCAACATCAAGCACAGTTCATATCAAATTCAAGGTTAGAAAGAAAGTACATCCATGACCTCCGGAGCAGGGAGGTAAGCTCATGACTGCAACTGAAGCATTTTCATCAGCAAGGTCCAAAGCCAAGGTCCCTCAGCCTGCTCTCCTTGAGGCCATAAAAACACAGATGAGTATCTAAAGCTCTCTTGGCTCTTTCTGCTGGCTGGGTTCAGGGTCCCCCATTCAGCACAAGGTATGACACTTAACTAAAGCACTCTGCTCTTGCTGGTCAACATTCACATGGCTGACTCTGAGTGTTTATCTCTCTCCAAGTGCCTAACGCTCAGCAGAGCGAAGCCAAAGTTCCTCAATGAATCTGTAATGCAAGGTTTTTACCTAAAGAACCAGTAATGATCAGTGTCACATCCATGAATAGAAAGACTTCTAGATTTATTTTCACCTTTCAGCTCCCCTCTGTATTTTAGAAAACAAGACTATTTATAAAATTCTTGTTAGTTGCTATTTGCTGCTTACTGCTTGTACGTTAGCGAAAGGTGGCCATTAGGGCACAGTCTGAGCCATCCCTTTCCCTCAAGCACTGTTGCTGCTATAGCAGAATTGTTACTTTGGACCTTGGAAGCAGTTGCTGACCTTGAATTTGCATGAAAAGGTTAAATACTTTAGTGGTAACAAAACAACTGTTCTATGAGTGATAGTTTTATATTATTCCAAGGGCCACAATTTTGTTTATAATTACTCAGAAATAACTTTTTCATAACATAAACTCTCTTACTTGAGCACATCTCTACAGCTGCATTAGCCTGTTGCGCCTGCAGTCCAGAAGATGAGAATTCAAATCTCTCTCCCCTTTTTTTTAAATCCTGTTTCTGAATGCACAGTTGGAAGAAAATTACACCAGCAGAACCCTGTCTGTCCTCCTTCCAATCCGAAAACCAAACTACAATACAGCTAGCAGAAGAAAAATCTGCTAACATCCTCAAGAAGTCCTTAATCTATAATTAATGTCAACAACCTTTAAAGTCTGTAATTCTTGCATCTCACATTCATTTTTTAAAGGTACAGTAGTTCTGAGTTATGCTGGGTATGGAGACAGTTTAAAAATTAATGATTTAACAGACAGCGATATAAATAGTGTTGTTTTTCATAAGGTAGGAACTCACATTTTCTTTAAAATTAAGAAAAAAAAATTGTTAAGCACCACTTGTTACAATCTCTAACCTTTTAATTTTACTTTGCCTGCTTATCTGTGATCATAATAGCTTGCATGCTAGTGTCCCTCAACCCACCATAGCTATTGGATGATACTGTGAATTAATTTTTCTCCATCAAACCTAATATCCAGCAACGCATTGATGTGCTGTGAATTTTTAAAGACATGCCCACTCACTTTAAAAAGATGTAGTCACATTTAAAAAGCAGCCAGTTAAGTGCAATTCAAGAAATATTCAACTCATTACTAGCCACTCTTTCTGCGACTAGTGCCTACAGCTCATGAAACTGTTGCTTTGGTAATGAAACCATCACTCTTTCTCCACCTCAGTGTCCTTCTCTTGGAATTATGTTCTATACATAAAATTTCTGCAAGCAGCCCAATCCAAAAGTTCTTCCATAAAATAATCTTTTTGTCCCCGTTTGAATCTGTCTACTTCTAATGAAGGCACTCAGATTTATTCCCAGTGCTTGCAGGAAGTCCTTACAAGATTGTCCTATCACTGAGCACAGGACTCCCTTGCCATCAGTTAAGAGAGGGCGTACACTTCAGCTCTGCTATGGAGAGGGATACTCAAATCCCAGTAAAATACAGCTTCTTCACTGGGGTAAGACACACAAAAGGAAAGCACTATATTCCAGTAGAAGAAGAGGTGCCAACATTGTTGTAGCATTTGTTGTTGAACCACCAGTACTGGAAACATCAAATGGATATGGCCAGCAGCAGGAAGATTTTTTTAGTCTTTACAATACTCCATCAACAAAAATTTGAAGATGGCAACTCTAAATAGCTACTACCACTGAAGGAGACTGGAGACAGATGAAAAGAGTCAAGTATTAGCATTTCAATTTGGATTAGTTTTGGATGCAATGATGGCAGGTATACAAGCCATAAAGCCTCCAAATGCTCCTACATTTATTTGGATAACTTATTTTAAGTAGACAGCACATGAAAAACATGCTACATGACACAGAAATAGGTGGTGTCATTTACGGTTGGGTTTGTCAGGCACTTTCCATTATTAAAAACCATTTTCAGTTACTTTTAAAATTTTGCTAGGTTATGTTCCACACTAAATGGATTTTCGTAGGACAGTTTCAACCACAGCAGTTTAGGCAAACTATTGGAAATGAGAAAAGTGAACACCCATTGTTTCCTCATCTTAACCAGTCTTGCAAGTATTTCTTTGCAAAGTTTCAGTTGGTATAATGCTTCTGAGAAAGGGCTTAAAAACTGAACAAGGAATAGCCTAAGGTCAGAACCATTCCAGGAAGAAGTATACTGTTTTGAGAAACTGTAATTTATGGCATAATACATCTGTATCAGAGCCTGGAATAAGGCTACAGCCTTAATCCTACAACGTGCATATGTTTGAAGGCTCAACTTAACAATGGGAACATTCTTTTAGACATTTTTATTCAACTATTTCAGATTTATTTGAAAAAAAAAACCAAAACAAACCAACAAAAACAATTTGTGAAAGCTCCATCCCACTGAACCAAAATGCTTCACAATAAAAGAAATCAACACAAACACACATCCACCCCTCCCACCAGAAAACATCCAAAAGATTGACTGAGAGCTGAAGACAGTGAACAGAGTGCAAATTATTATCATATGACTTTTGACTCCAACATTGTCTTCTGGAAGGACTTAATGATTTCAGCTTCTTATAGTATGAAACTAATGTAAGATTTAGCTTTATGACTGTGGAATCTACAGCAGCATCAGATGTTTTGGCAGTAGAAAGGAGCACATACTGAAATTATTTTGAAGCTGTCATTTGCATATACCCAGACAAGCATGCAAAATCAAACTGAGATATTGTTCAAAATCCCCTAGGAGATCCCCACATTTCAAGCTCACTCTCTCCGCGCAACTACACTGCTGCATCCCATTAAAAGTCATCTCAATCACAGGGAAGCTTGCATTAGAAATTCCCAACAGGGACTGCAGTTTGTTGGTGTATCATCTCTCGAATAGCCAGGAGAGCTGTACCAAGATGCTGGACACCTGAACGTCCCTGCACTTGCAGCAACTGAAGGTCTTTGTGTGTGACAGTCAGCCTGAAATTGCCCCTAGCACCAGAAAAGGGTGAGAGTTGAAAACTTCCTTGCACAATCTGAACACACAGAGAGTGTGGTGTCAGTAATCTCTTTAGCAATATGCGAACAAGAGACCAAAATTAACTTTAGCTGTACTGCAGATGAGAGCCAAGAGGTTTTCCCTTTGTCTGTATCCCCCAGCTCTGAAGGCGCAAGCCCTGCCAGCCCCTAGGCTAACCCGTAGTCCTGAGCTTTGCCTACCCCAGGGAAAAGCACATTTCATAAAGCGAGCCTTCCTGGGGGTTCACCTGCATTCAAATCTTCCCAAATCTTCTGCTCCTCCAAAGAACAGCAAGAATATTAATTAAAATATTCTTTTCCTGATAGATTACATCCTGCCCTCAACGAACTTGTAGAAATGTTAATGCTCTTTGGGTAGGATTAAACTGTCTAGTCTCTTCTTCAGAGGTAAACTGAACAAGATAATGTCTGCCTGCTGCTTAACCAAGAAAAAACAATCTGTCAGGAGGAAAACGCTCCTTTCCCTTTGGCAGGATGACGTTCAAATCTGAAGGTGAAGCCTTTTCCTGTGCTGAAACAGATCTCAAGCATTGGCACCTGACAACCGCACTCTGTCAAAGCAAACGAAGAGCGTTACTGCCTGCAGTTCATTGCCAGCTCTTCTTTGAGAGTGAGGGATGATCATAACTTTGTAATAAAAACAAGAGTAAGAAAACCATGATCCCCAGCACTAGCCTCTGGGGAAAATCACAGCACATACAACTTGGCAGAACCAAAGCCAGGCAAAAAGCCTGCACCTGGGTCAGAGCAACCCCTGGTGTCAACACAGGCTGGGGATGAAGGGTTTGAGAGCAGCCCTGCTGAGAAGGACTTGGGGGTACTGGTGGATGAAAACCTGGACATGAACCCAAAGCCAACTGTATCCTGGGCTGCATCAAAAGCAGCGTGGCCAGCAGGTCAAGGGAGGGGATTCTGCCCCTCTACTCTGCTCTTGTGAGACTCCACCTGGAGTACTGTGTCCAGTTCTGGAGCTCTGAGCACAGGAAAGACATGGACCTGTTGGAGTGGGTCCAGAGGCGGACCATGAAGATGATCAGAGGGCTGGAGCACCTCTCCTATGAGGACAGGCTGAGCGAGTTGGGTTTGTTCAGCCTGGAGAAGAGAAAGCTCCTGGGAGACCTTATTGTGGACTTTCATTACTTAAAGGGGGCCTACAGGAAAGATGGGGACAAACTTCTTAGCAGGGCCTGTTATGACAGGACAAGGGGTAATGGTTTCAAATTAGAAGAGGGAAGATTTAGACTAGATATAAGGAAGAAATTTTTTACAATGAGGGTGGTGAAACATTGGGACAGGTTGCTCAGAGAGGTGGTAGATGCCCCATCCCTAGAAACATTCATTCAAGGTCAAGTTGGATGGGGCTCTGAGCAACCTGATCTAGTTGAAGACGTCCCTGCCCATTGCAGGGGGGTTGGACTAGATGACCTTTAAAGGTCCCTTTCCAACCCAAACTATTCTATGATTCTAAAAAAGGAAATGCTTCTGAAATGGGCCTCGAGGTTTGCTCTGTTGTTACACTTGTGCTGGTGGCAGCACCTCTGAGGAACACCTGGATTTGTGGCCACTATCAGCATCGAGCTTCTGCTCCAGGTCGCCTGCATGCACACTGCTCATTCCTGGTGCACCCAAGTGGGTTTGCTGGGCATGGGTGCTGCTTGTAACAAGCAAGCTTTCTTGAAATAAGTAGGCCTTTTTAAACATGTTATACTGATTTCTTCCTGCTGAATCTTCCACCTTGTGGTGGGGTGACCACGGATGGTAGGTAAACCTCCACCCAGTCACTCGCACCCAAAGGCAAGCAGAGATTTTTTCTTTTCCTTCTTAGACTGGTACTTGGAGATAAAGATATATAATGGCGACACGCAGAAATATACAACTGGTTTATGTATAAAACTCCACCTGCCTTTTGGAGAAAAGAACAATTTCCAGAAATCTGCAGTATCTTTTATTTGTTGGAAACACACATCCATAGTTCTCTTACATTAAAACTTTTAAGCATAAGCAAGATACAGGCCTATTAAGTCTCACATTCATAGCACAAAACTTGCAGTTGGCCTCCCCACAGCCCTCCAAGCCATACTTTTTACACACCGGCAAAACTACTATTTCCCTTCTGCTGCACGTGGCAGTCATTTGGGCTGTGGCTCCTTGACAAGGCCTTCACTGGAAGAGATACTTTCTGAACAGCATATTCTCCATTGCCATGTCGACCTTCTCTTCTGTGATCCTACCATGCCAAACACCTTCCCCGTCTTACTGTATGACTCTCTGACCTGTTTTCTCTCAAACTGAATTTTAGCCTAGTTCATCAGTCTGAAGAGACACTCCTGTGAAGCCCAGAAAACTTATACTTCAGTTGTGTTTGACACGCTGCTTCCAAAGTACAGCATCCTGATTTTTGTCATACAAAAACAACTGCATATTCAACCATGATAATTTATAACATTTCTGCAGCATTACATGCTGCTTCACAAAAGTCCGTACATATTTTCCCATAAGGACCCTACTCTTAACTGGGTTCACAAGTCATTTTTCTTCCCTTCACTACCGTTCCAAAAAAACCCAACCCTTTTCTAAACCCCTGCAAAATCTTCATCAATAAAAATTCTGCTAGTAGGGACTGTAAATTGCTAATTAATCTGAGGACTGCATCTTCTTTTCCTATTGTACAGCAACCACAAGCAGCATAGTATCTGCCTGCACTTCTATTAATTCATCAAGAAAACCACCACACACAAGAAACAGAATTCCTCTGTTGACCGACTTTGTCATCCCTATTCTACAATTACTGGAGAAGGGAAACTGTTAAAGAGCCACATTTTATGATTCTTTGGGCACTGAGCCCTTAAGTGTGCATTAGCAAACTTTGCGGTATTCCGAACTGCCACCAAGGAAGCAGTTATGGGTTTATTTTCCTTTCCCTTTCAAGCATTCATAGGGTCCCCACCATGCCACACACAGAATAAGGCACAAGAAGAAACATCTGATATTTATCAGTGTGACATGAATCCTTTTAATGATAAATTTAACATTATGACTGAGATAAACATCTTATTCCTCACTCAGCTGTCAAGAGAAAAAAAATAAATGATTACTGTCAAATACCTCACTAAGATGTATGAAGATCACGCAGTTAGGGTGCAAAGAAGCCACGTTACTCACTGGATTATGCTATACTTTTCTTCCCCCTAAAAGTACCCGGTACATTTAACATAAATTTTGTGAATGAACACTGAAATCTCACCTTCCTTTTTGCTATCAAAAAATGAAAGAACTAACATGCTCTAGAAAGTCACCTGAGTTTATATCCTTGTAATCTGCCCCTTAAAAATAAAAGAGTACTGCTACATCAAATACAGAATTCAGAGTTCAGACATACCCAGATTAACCACTTTTTTCTCCATGCTATTTGAAAAAACCACATCAAAATGCACTATTTCTTTGTTTTAGAAGTGTATTGCCAAACACCCCTGCTGCTGGCACCTCTGTTCTCCCCTTTCTATCTTGTCACCTGGTCTCACCACAGCTCAGTAGAGAACCTTCCTCCAGGTTCCCTGGCGAAGGCTGGGAAGAGAGACACAAACACAAGGAAATTCTCCTTTATATTATGGCTTAAACACTCTTAACATTGTTTAAGGGGTTGTTTTGAAACCTACACAATAAAAATCAGATTAAAGTAAGAATGAAGGTGTAAATTTAAAGAGAGTATTTTTAGCAAATGTAGATGTATACTTTTCACAATCTAAAGCAGACGAGGCTTTCTCAGGTAAGCTCCAGGGACAAAGAGGAAAGCCAATGTCTTAGATCTGCTGAAAATACTTTCCCTCTCTGTGCTTTGATCAGTCAATCGGCCTCCCTTGCCACCTAGCAACTACCACTTTTTTCCCCTTAATCAAGCCATTGGGGGACCACTGCCAAGCCCGGTTCCACCTCCCCAGTCGAGGGCAGGCACCGCCATCCTCGAGATCACATTTCTCTGGGCACATCTACTCTCTGAATGGGCAAAACAACATACACATACACTGGCTTTGCACCCACTGTTTGGGTTTTTTTCTGCTGGGTTCTGCACCATTCTTTCAAAACAAGTAAATCAGCATTTTCCTCAGCTCAACACCTTCAGATCTTCTCAAATAGCAGAGACAAAGCACCAGATCTTCTGTCCCAGCTGAAACCTTTGCATTCCCTTTGGTAAAGTGTACCCTAAGAATTTCCCTTTCCCCTTCAGCTGGCTGGAGCAAAAGCAGAGCAGTCCCAGCTAAATAAACACTCTGCACTTATGTGCTGCGACCAGCGCGCAACAGCTCCAACTCAAGGACAAGCTACACTTCTCACAACAGCAAGTTAGTACAGATCAAAAGGGATGATAAAGAACTTAACTTTGCCTCAAGAGTGCTTGCTCACTAAAGCTCCTAAGAAGTTACTGAATTATTTATTTGAGAACAAAAAATCCCCACCCCTTTACATTTGAAGGTAGCAAATAGCCTCATTTCCAATGCTGTTAATTCAACACACCTAATCAGCATCTCAGAGAAATGTGTTTATTAACCATAAAATGAGTTTTCACAGATTTTACTTTTCAGCTGAGTATTATTCCTACTATGGGGGATTAAAGCTATGTAGCATTATTACCCTTTCTTTTTCCACCCCGAAAGTTCTTGCAACTCATTAAATTCCTTATAACTTAATTTCAAAACATAGTATCTCTTCATTTGGTTGCATTTTTTTTTCCTTCCTGGTTTTACTACACCTTCTTTCCAGGTTCTGTACTATATTTCTGAATGGCTTTGTATTGTGCTTTACTCCTCTCCTCCTCCGCTGCTGCCTGTTTTTCCTTGGGCTGTGCATTCCTACCTACCCTGCCATTTTCTGCCCCTTTCCACGTGTTCCCTGTACAAGGGTTCTCCGTGCAGATCCCCAGGTGAGACCCCCTCACCTCTCCTCTCTCCTCCGCATCTCGGCAGGCAGAAGCCTGATCCATTCACACCAGCCGAGAAGCAAAAGGCAGATATTGGTGGCAACCTTGCGGCTATTGCTACGAAGCAGGCAGCTGCCAGGCAGGATGTTTACCTCTCCCAAAAGCAGCTCTTTGCACATTCCCAGATGGCGTGGGCGTCTGGAGGAGGAAAGGGAAGGCAGCAAAGTGCAGCATTGATAAGCTTGGGCTGAAGCTTTTTGGAGAAACTCAGGCCGGAGGATGAGGCAGTACCCGGCCAACCAACGTACTGCAGCTTCTGAGCAAGGAGGTAATGTGGCAACAGAAAGATGCAGTAAAAGCGAGCCATGAAACTCAGCAAATCCCCGGCTGTCTGAGACACTCAGCTGTGGCCCTCACGGACCTTTCCGTGGGAAACCTTTTGGGTTCACAACGGTTCCACCTGCTCAGCCACCACCAACTCAGCCAACATAGCCCCAGCCCTCCAGATGCCTTCTCCAGCTGCCTGAAGGGGTGCTGAAACCAAGGGCCTAATGGCAGCCTAGGTCAGAAGGGCTCTAAGGAAAGTCAGCGTAACGTTTGTTTGCAAGGGCACCACACTGTTCCTTGCAGTGATCTCCTTCACTTTTCTCCCAATACAGTCACACCCAGGCAAATGGGAACACACAGTCTTCCTCACACCGTAGTTGCACTGCTTAAAAAATACCAGCACATCTATGAAAACAGGAGAATAAATTCATATTTATCCACCATCCAAAGGAGTAACAGAGGAAAGAAGTCAAGTCTTTCCATCTTACAGGAATTCCTACAGGGATCCCCTCTGGTAAGCCCTATCCCACTCTGCCAACTCTCATCCTGGTGTCCTGGTGATTTTCCTAAAACTCCAGAATCTGGAATCATGTGTCCAATACATTGATTTTTCATTCAGAAAAAGAACAGAGTCTAGCTCTCACCGTTTCATGTGAAAGACTAAAAAGCCCAATCCATAAACAATCTAAAAATCTCTGAAAAACACACATAAAAGGGGAATGACTTTTCCCACTTTTTACGTTTTTAAAGCTTGTTTTCTGATGTTTGAATGTAGCAATATCATGTCCTTGAACAGACTACAGAACTCTATCTTGTATGGCCTATGACTTGCATGGACTTCCTCAGAAGTTTCTCTCCACCAGTGCTCAATTGCCCCATGTTCCCCACAGGCTCTCTGAAGAAAGAAAGGTCACTCTTTCCACATTTGTGTCTAGAGCTCACTCTAGATTTGCCTTATGAAAAAGGTAAGAGTAATAAAGCATGACATACAAGGCTCTTTCCTATACTACCTCCCTGCCCCCATCTTACTTTCATGTTCTTCACCTGTAAACAGATGCCTCTCTTTTCCACTGTGTGTAGGATCTAACATTTTGCTAAGAAGGAACAGGAAGCTATCACATGGTGAAGCAGAAGAGAATTTCTTCCCTAGCCTTTCTCAAACACTGGTTGAACCTAAATGTTTTACAACTTCCCCTGATTGCTATTCCCCATACAACACAAGTCAGGTGCAGGTCAGCAGACTGGGAAAAGTCACACAGGGAGGGAGGTTATTGGTTATCCAACATTAACTGCACTAGCCCTGAAACTTTCCGACACAATTCAATCTGAATTGAGTCTCTACATTAAAAAAAAAATTTCATTGTCTCCTCTAGCACTTGACTGAGATTTATGCACAGGCAGAGCAGGGTGACACCTTTAAGAGTGATACCTTACCAGATTCAAACTTTGAAGCAGCCCAGGAGCTGCACAGCACAGCTGAAAAACAACAGCAGTACTACGTATTACAGTTCTTCAGCTCCTGCCCACATTTTATACCGCAGCCATTTGATTGATCTTTTGATTTCACAAAGGAATTTAAAAATATAAGTTCTGGACATGCACAATACTTCATCACATATCACCTGTAAAACCCCACAAAATACACTGCTTAATATAACATCATGAATCTCCATTATCTGTAATGGCAAAGTTCCTGCACTAACTCACTGAGTATACGTTGATTTTGATCCAACAAGGAAAAGAAGTTAAATAGCCAGGCCAAAGAAAAACTGGGAAGCCTAAACAACACATCATAAAATAAACAATTACCAAGTCAAACAGCCACTGCCAAGAAAAGGCTGGGAGGGGAGGGTGGCAGGGCTCTTTCTTTCGTTTTCTTTTTTTTATTTTTCCAAACAAGGGAAGGAAAAAAAAACTGCTTAGAAAACTGACACCTACATGCAAACGCTGCTTCAAAGCTTTTAGCACAATCTCCCAGGGCAGAACAATAGTGGCTCTGTGCTCATAACCAGCTCAGGCTGTTCCAGGCAGGAAGAGGGTGCCCTTGCCTTTTACAGCAAATGTATTTCTCTCTGATGCTTTGGGTTTATGAAATCTGGCTCAACCTCTTGAAAATTCATAGTTTCCAAAGCAGGACAATGGGCAGCAAGTAGGTACTCCAGTGACAGAGGCTGCGGTTAGATGCTTTTAGCAGCATTTGCCTACCCTGGTCTTGCTGACTTTCTGCTGTGTTCAGGCTAGAAAAGAGGCAGAACCACATTTAGAGATAAAGCTGCATTTCAAAGCACCCCTTGTTCCTCCGGTGTCCTTACAGTGCCTGCAAGGGAGCAAAAGAATAACTTTGTGCAACAGGTACTCTTTATCTTGCTAAATACAAGGAAAGCATAGATTGAGAAAGAGACCTGTCTACCTGTTAAAAAAAAAACATAAAAATCAGCTGTCTGCTGTCAGGTCTATTGAAAAAATCTTAAAGTAGGCCAGTTACAGAGGGCTGGCTTATTCTGTTCAGGGAGCTGGACTGTGTTATATCTGCCACAGGATCTAACATACTGCTCTCCACAGGTTGCCCCAAGGAGGCCTGACCTAAATAAGAATTTATCAGATGCCCCAGGATCGGCATTGATCCGTTCAGGGCTTTAAACATCACTCTTGAGCTCTGGGCTCATCTCAGCAACAGAAGTTAAAAATATCAAATGCTCTTCTATGAAAACCAGTCTCTCTCAACCAGGAAAATAAAGAGAGCAGGGACAACAGCTATGGCAGAGAGCTGAAAGCATTGCTTGTGGTGAGCTAGGCGAGCTGCTGTGGCTTTTGGTGGAAAAACCCCAGGGAGAAGGCTGCAGGAGTTCACAGTGCCACAGGTCCATCCCTGCACAGGTCGGAGCAGTCGTGAGAAGAGGGTAGGGGAAAGCAAGCTGCAAGCTGGATGAACTCTTCTGGCAGAAAGGCATTTGACACCACTGTTTTAGTCTGGCACGCCAGATAACATTTATAAAAGTTCACCACGTGATCATTTCAATCAAAAGCATGGTTTAGGTTGTCACCCAGAGAAACATCTTATTTCTGTATATTCCCTCCACACCCAGAATGATTAACTGCCTGCAGTAAAGCGCAGACTTTAATTCTGATGGTGGTTTGTTGTTGTTTTTTTTTAAGATACCTGGTGACCTCTTGTAGTCTTACAGATCACAGTAATTTTCTTCCATTTCTTAAAGGGGACGATGGAAAAAAGAAACAATGCAACAAAGCTGTTTATATGAGTTGTAGCAGTTGCATACAACCATCCTGTTTGCTAGGCTCTTCACATCTCAGAGCACTGTGGTTGAAGTACCCCACCATATTGGAAATGCAGCTTTCTCTAAATAAACCCATGCAAGTTCTTTCCCCCAGAGTAGTAGATAATTTCAGTGCTGTACAAGACTTCCAGGACTGTTTGTGTGCTGTAGTGTAAAGAGAGCTCATGAGAGAAATGCACATTCAGAAGATTTTAATGCAAATTTTGCACTACTGTACAAGTAAAAGAACTGTAATAGTTAATCCGTAAGGGTCCATGACTTGCATGGTAAAATGGAAAAACTTGCTGACAGGACAAAAACGTCATCAAAATCCTTCCTCCCAAATCTAAAACCCTCAGGGGAACAGAAGATGTATGTCAAGTAAGTTATTCTAGACACACACTTCTATTTCTACTTGCAATGTAAGTGGAGATTGCGGTGTGATACTGTCTATGGTAAGTTCTCCATAAAGGATATAAATTTTGATTATCATTTACAGAAAGTGTAAATGATACCAAAAAAACCCAAAGAAAATAACAAACCAGAGATAATGGTTCACCAGAAATATTCTGAAGTTACCTATTTTTCAAAAATCTTGAAATCTTATTTTAGTGCAAATGTAAGGAAGTCCACTGAATTTAAAACTTTTGTTTGCTCCTGACTTACTCTCATGCTGGCTACTCTCCACTGGGATGCTCCTTGCCTCCATATTTGAGAAAGAACAACTGTCACAAAGGGAAGCAATTGAGTTAAAACCCTACTGGGGGAAAAAAAAAACCAAACCAAACCAAACCATAAAAAAACCCCCACAAACAAAGAAAAAAAAAAACCCACAGGTTGGGCTTTCTGCCAAATGCCCGTGGCTTCTCAGGACAACTAAGCAAACAGCCTTATTTCTGTTAGGACACCTGCAACAGCAGAAATGTCATCAAATCCTTAAACAGTTACTGACCTGCCAGAACAAATGTCATAAAATGAAATTAAGGCCCATCATCCAGTTAAAAGGATTTCTGAGAGCGATTTACAACGGCAATCTATACACGCTTACCCGGGGCAGTAAGTGATTAGCAGTGCTCTGTCACAGCTGATCTGGCACCTTACAGCCCTCACGGTGCCTAGGGCTTCACAGGGTGGGGAGTACATCCACGGGGCGAACAACCCGCACTCCTGTTAATAAATACCGACTCCCATTCCAAACTCCAACTTCAAAGCGCTGTTTAAGTCTCCTCGGAAAGAAAAGCTGAGTGACTTCTCTTCAAGTGTACTCATGTGCGGCAAATTTCACTATCAGTAAGTCAACGTGTAATTACGATCATCCATCCATAAAAGTTGGGGGAGGGAAAGAGAAAAAGGGATGTGTCCTTATTTCTCAGGCATTAAGGAGAGAATTGGGGATTTTCAAAGAATCCAGAAACCAGAGAACTGGCCGTGGTTTCTTCTGATATGTATCTGGATCCTCACATACATATACACGCACGTGGTACACCACTGCTTTAAACGATAACAGGGAATTACCAGATCAAGATGACCTTCACTTCTGAACACAATGGCGCTCGCACCACCAGAGGCATCTCAAGTGATGTGGTCTGGACTCAGCTCTATTTCTTGGTCTATTCACCCAGGCAACATCAGCTACTGGATAAACATCACAGAGATGCTTATCACAGGGACTCGACTACCTCACCGCTTCAATGGAAAATCAGTTGCCCGAAAATGCCAGCAGTTTAGGAAGCAAAATTTCCCTCTTCCCCTGGATTTAGGAGAACCATATAATTGGCAAACAGCAGCCCCCTGCTGAAGGCTGGTGTCTGTTATTTACCTAGCCCAGAAGTATGTAAAGGAAACCGCAACGGGCTAGTAATTAGCTCGGCAGTGTCAAAAAACCCCAAAGGCTACAACCCAGAGAAGATTTCCAGAGGAAGTGATTACCCAGACATTCACAAGACAAGCAAAAGCTGCAAAATAAAGGCTGTAAGGTTGAAATTAAGGAAATGAAAATAAATGAAAATAGTTTAGAACAGAAGTGCTATAAAAAATGTGACACAAGTTGGCCAAGTATTAATATTTTTAAGGCAATAAAGATAATACTGCAAATTTATCAACAGAGAATAAAATCATCATATTTCAAAAAGTCTTTTCTCTCAGCATGAAAAAAATTTACATGGCCCATCAAGCAAACACTGAGTCATACAGATTTCTCCAGACTGACTGGAAAAGTAGGTGTCTGTTTGAGGATAATCTGAACAAAACCTGAAATTCAAGTGCATTGATTTGATCTCCTGCAGATTTAGACAAAAAGAAGGGAAAAGCCAAAACAGGAAGCTGAAAACACCTTTATCTTGAATTGAAAAAGCAATTCACACCAAGCACCATGCTAAAAACAAATAAATATGATTATCAATATAGAGGGTTTTATTGTCTAATAGTGACAACAAATGCAAACAAACTCTGTAAAAGCAGAGCAGATGATTTTAACAGTTCATTGCATGTAAACTTCCCTAGCATCAAGGGAGAAGGAAGGAGAATACGTGCATCAATTATATTTCCCTTTACACTATCACCCAACAGCTTGTGATTTTTCTTTTCACCCAAATCAGAACTTTTCTAGGAGAGAATGTGGAGGCATCATTAAAGCAGAAAGGCCCGTGGTACTGGCAGAAATGCAGGCAGAAGGAAAAGAAAATATCGGACACAGATAAGAAGCAATGACTGTAAAGGGGTGGCATTCTCACCGCCATCTCATCTGAAATGACTGTTTGCTCACAATTCAGTAATACCCAAAAAGCATTCCTCGGAGAGGTGGTACAGGGCCCCATCCATACACATTGCTTCCTTGACATCTTGTACATCCAATCTACCCTGGGTACCAATTAGGAAGGTGTTTTGGCTGCTGATCTGGGGAAAACAGTGCAGTCTTTCAATTAGGGTTCTTTTTTTCCCTGTGCAGTATAGCCAGCAATAACAATAATTTTTTAAAAATTGGGATTTATATAGACTCTGCAAAGTGCTTAGTTAGCCCTTTGAAGAACAAAGTTCACTCACCAAGCCATACTGACTCACAAAAACAAGAAGCAGCTTAAGAGAACGTCAGCTTGCAATTTTTAGTACTGCTTGCCGAAGCTGCCATAGAACAGCCTTTTCAAGGCTGCAGTTGGGTTTTACATATGCAAAGCTACACAATTCCAAAGGGAGACAAAACTCCAGGTGTCAAACAGCATCCTTTCTCAACTTCCCAACTTTATTGCCTAATGTGGAGTCCAGAAAGGATGAAGTAAAACATCCCCTAAAAAGAACACAGAAATTTGGTTCTTATTCAAGAGCTGAGGTATCTGAGAGATCAAAAGGAAATCTCTCGGTGTAAAACATGATTTGCAGACCATGTCACCAAGGTATATTTAAGTAATTACTTCTTCTGTGCAGTTTGAATACACAGAACAAGAACCTCTCATCAAAAAAGTGTTCCACAGTAACTACACACACAAACTCCTTTACAAACCATGAGCTGGAAGTTGAGTGGGGGGAGAGGCAACAACTTCAAAACAGACGTGGAAGAGGTGGCGAGATTCTTTGCTTCCTTCCAAAAGAAACAAAAGTGGCTGCAGTGAAGGGGTGGTGGAATATTAAAACAAGGTACATAGTGCTGGGAAAAGGTGAAAAATCCCACACGTTATTAAAGCTAGGCCCTCTGCAAAGGGCAGGCAGCTCTTTTCTTCTACCACAACCATTTGAAGCAGTTATGCTATGAAGAGAATGTTTTCCGCATCCCATTCCTGTTCTCACAAGCTCTGGGCAGTTCTGCAAACACTCACCTGCTCCAGGTAAACATAAAATAAAACTGATAAAGGGTTTGTTTGATTTTTGCTCTGACCAGCATTTTCAATTACCAGTGAAGTATTAAAATAGTTGGGCCACCTCAGTTTACTTTTCAATGTTAATTAGCAGTAGAGGTCAACACGAGAAATATTTCATTAAGGATCTAAAACCATGTGATCTGACCCACTCTGATGTAGCTACCCATATGTTTTCACTGGTGACAAAAATCAATCTCTCCCCTCACATGCCTGCATGGCCCATCACCATCCTCCCCAGGCCGAGTCTCACAAACAGAGCAGATCAAAGCCCACCCTGACCTCCTGCGGAAAGGAGCGGGCTCATCCCAGCTCCCCACCTGCACCCACGGAGCCATTCAGTGGGGGAAGGCACCAGCCTCACTGAAAAGGACCTCAGGGGCAGGAAAAAAGGGGAGGAATTAGGTCAATTAGATCAATTCTCTGATCGATTGGAACAGCAACTGATTTACAGAATGAGCCCACTGGTAATTGGTCTGTATAAATGAAGGGGAGAGAGGAGGGGAAAAAAAAAACCAGAAGAGAACAAGAGTAGCTCAAACAGGCTGCGGCGCCAAACGCCACACCAGTTGCAAGCAATCATCAGTTGCTTGAATTTATACGGCACGCTTTCATCCAGAGGCATGATCTGCAGGAGGAAGAGGAGGTGTGTGTTTGTTGTTTTTGTTTTTTTTTTAATTAGACCAAGGTATACAGTTGGGGAGGATGAGAGGAGAGCAAGCCACGGCTTCCCCCGTGGGCAGGGTGGCTGCGACAGCAGCGGGCAGTCATGCCGGCAGGCCGAGAGAGGGTGGGAACACCAGGGGACGATGTACCAGGGTTACAGGCTGCTGAGAGGCACCAAAGCCCAGCAAAGCTGTGCCTGGGACTATACACCCATCAGCTCTTGGAAACTCAGGGCTGCAACAGCGTTAAAAATGCCAGCTATTCTAAGGCATGACTCACCCACCAGCAATGCAAGGAGCTGGGCTTCTTTGTGCTCCCCATCCCCTGGGGAGCGGGATCCTGGCACATCCCAGCAACCTCTCCTCTCTGCTCACGAGGTCAGAGCTGGCACGCCAAACCAAGGCACACGCCTGAAACCACGCATTCCCCGCGGCTCACTTTTCCAGTCCCCAGAACAGCAGGTATTTTCACCTGTTTGTGCAAAGCCCCACATGGCCTGCAGCAGAGGAGGCATGTGGACTCTGTTACCTCCTCCTCCAGGCAGGGACCTGGGTGCACAAGCTGGCCCAGGTGCCTGCTTTCTCAAGCACACCTCTCTGTGAAGCCAAAAAAATTGTTCTCACAAATGTAATCATCCAGCCTACCGGCAGTGAGGAAGATGCTTTCAAACTTAAAAAGTTTATCAGCTGTACTTAACCACCCCAACCACTGTTATCACCGTGCGGCTGTGATGCTGTGGAACAGCAAAGTCATTTTGGAAGGTTTTAAGCAAGTACAGAGCAGGGGCAGCCGTCATAAACCCCACTGAGATGTCAACACGGGAGACAGAGAGCGCAGATTTTCTCATGCTGCATTGTGGTTAATCCAGTGGGACCAAATGTGAGATGGAGAAAGAAAATTTAGATGGTGCTTACAATACATACATTTACATATCATGCCTTGAATCTTCCACCAAGAGTGCAAATCCAATGAGTAATTTGTTTGATATTTTTTTAAACTTACCAGGCAACTACTGCACTGGGGGATGGTAGCAACATGAATCATATTCCACCTAATGACCTTGTGACAAATAGACTTGCACGTTATCATTAATCTGTGGAGCCTTTAGTAGGGCTTTGGACAATCTTTAGCAGCAGAGGAATGTAGAAACTACTTGATAAATTTTGATCCATTCTGAGGTACTTGCTTACTGCTCTGCAACTTTCATAGTATTACTAAGGTGTAGCCTACTTCACTGT
The DNA here is from genome assembly GCA_008711295.1 of Anarhynchus alexandrinus. Taxonomy (NCBI): domain Eukaryota; kingdom Metazoa; phylum Chordata; class Aves; order Charadriiformes; family Charadriidae; genus Anarhynchus; species Anarhynchus alexandrinus. Next base: position 3,263,453 of record VUYV01000086.1, on the reverse strand, counting down.
TGTAAATTTACAGCCACATATTATTCTTTGATAGAGTAATCTTTACTTATTCTAAGCACATTTTATTTGTGACTGAAATGAAAGTAAGCAGCTGAGCTAGCAGAAAATAAATCAGACCAACTGTATGAACTGATCCAGTGGCTGAGCTCAAATGAAAGTTCTGCTTTAAACTTAAAACAACATAAGAGACAGTAAAAATCACTTGTAAATGTGCAGCAGAGCAGAAATGATCTAAATGCCAACTACATGAGATTACCTGTACTACCACAGTTATTTTCCACTGAACAGTGTTTGCATGATCAGTTTTTACTGTTGCAGATCACGCTGGCATTGCTCTGACAAAAAACAGTCAAGGTGCATGGGAATTCAACTCACCAGGAACATCTGAGAAGCTTTGCATGTTGTGTGCGTGGACCTACTACACTCATTTCTACAGAACCTAGGATTTCTCTTGGCTTCTCATGGCTGCAATAATACCTTCACAGAAGCTCAACCAAGCATATATCAATGCAATGTCATATTCCAGAGTCTGAGGTAAACTGGATGCTCTGAGGCTTAGTTAAGTCTCGTTAAGGAGCTACAGTACGGAATTATCAAAACACCAAGTAGCATAAGCTGCTGCTACGCAGACAGACCACTTGGTCAAAAACAAACCAGTTGGAAGTTATGTCCACTTAACACTGATAGCTGTGTGACTCAAGTAAGAGCAGCCACAGTAGGTGGCAAGACACTGCTATAGGAGGAAGGACCCAGCATGCAAGCGAGAAGAAAACTGGAAGTCCTGCTGGCCCCCTCAACAATACAGAAACAAGAGACAGAACAGCAGCTAGAGGGGAGCAGAGCTTCAAATTTATCAGAAACCTACAAGAAGAGAAGGAAGATGGCATTTCACCATCATCTTCCAAATCTATCAACATCTAACAATTCCACTCTATGGAATTCATAAAAATTCATAAAATTTTTTATAAAAAAAAAAATCATAAACCTGAACTTCATAAACCTGAACTGCTGTTTTACAGTATATTAAGTATGTATACTACGGCATTAGAGCTGTTTTGCCAAATACAGTTCATAGAAGGGTGGGGAGCCTTTTGGAACATATCATTAGGTTATGATACACGAGTTGGGTGTAAAATAAGCAGGTGTTTGACATCAGGTAGTGTGTTTTTTGGGAAGTTCAGCAATATGTTTGAGAGGAAGACTTAACTTGTATTCACAGCAATACAGTATTACTTCTAATGAATCAAGTAATTAGCAACTCTATAAAAAGAAGGGTATCCTTGAGTGTTCAACATCAAAAGCACTACGTTCATTTGCAATTTAAAGGCCAGAATTGGCAAGTTCCTGAGCACTCTCTGCTCCCATTTGGAGTCTATGGAAATGAATGGCACATAACACCTTTCAGGGTCAGATCCAAAGGAAGAAGTATTCACCGGATTTACGTTACCACTTAATGTGGAAAATACTTAAACCTGGGAAATGACAGAAGGAAAACCAATACTGAATTCATTGTAGAACAACTCATTTTCAGCAAAGGTGTTCTGGGAATATAAAGTGAAGTGCCATATAAGAAGCTCCTCCACATTTCCAACGCACTGCTGTAAACTGCAAGTTTTTGTGGAAATCAAGGGATATCTTGAAAGCTTTTTAGAAATTATGAAGATCCTCTGCTGAAGCTCCTATGGGTCAAACATAAATTATTTACCTTATTATTGATGTGGGTCCATTATTAATTCCATCCGCAACATCCCATATGCTCATTTCTCTCAACTTCTTTACCCTTTTCACTCTTTTTCACATAGACGGTGCTCACCCTGCCTAAGTCTCCGGAATGACCATTTTTAACACAGTCTCCATATAAAAAGTGAGTCAAAGACATATATTTTTAATTTCTTAATAAGCTAAAAATTTACACCAGCAAGTCAGGGCCCTTCCTCTCTGTTCTGAGTACATATTTTATTTCTGACCTACTTTAACTATAGTTAAAATCAGACTGCAATGTCTTACGTGGCTTTATCTGTTTTAGGAGGTGCTTGGCACACCTTTCTGCACTATAAAAGGCAACAAAAAACCTATGAGCATGTCGTTTATCAACTCAGATCCTAATGTTGTGGAATACCACCAGGAATACTTCTTCAATGACCTCAGCAAGTAGATACAGTCAGAGAAAAACTCAAGACTAACAAAGCAGCAATTCAGTCTCTGTACAAGCTCATGAGACAGCAAATGGAAGGAGGCAGGATGGTGCAGGTCAGCAGGTTCTCCATGAAACCTCTCCAAACTGCAGGAAGGAACAAACCAGACAGCAGGAGTTTTATTTTAGAAGACTTTTTCTGACAATTGGGATATGTCATGTATTCCAAAAGGAAAGGGTCTAGCTTTTCAAAGAGTGAAATTGTCAGAAAGGGAACCCAATAACACCTGACTCTGAAGAGATTTGTCCTGTTTCCATCATTACTATTCCACCCCTTCCTTCAAAGACCTCAGAGATGGCAGAACAACTTGTGACGCTTGCAGCCTGCCACTGAACTGCCAGGTTTGGATTCATGCCTTAGAGGCTCAGGACTGGCATAACTGAATCTTCACATTTATATTTAGCTGTACATTGAAATTCAGTTGCAAACCCAGAATGTGAAATGACCTGTGCAGTCTACAGATCTCTCATTCCTCACAATCTTCAACCTTACACCAGCTGTTATTGTTTGCATGGAGAACACTAATAATCAAAAAAACTTACAGAACAAGCCAGCAACACCAATAATTTCTGCTATTGACAGAATATTTGTCCCCTCTCCTTCATCCCAATTTTGAAGCCAATTTAACTTGTTGGGATCTTGCACTTCAGGTTGCCTGGCAGAGCTAATGGAAAAAACCCCACAACTTATCTCCCATTGTGCAAACTTCAGTGATTCCCCTCTGCTTCTCATAAGAACATCTGGAAAGCAACACCATCCAAGAGGATTGCTCGAGGGTAGGAGGGCATGAGAAGGGAAAAATCCTTCTGAATATTTGTGCTATATTTAAACTCCAGACCAAAGCTTACACTTGGAGTGAATGTGTCTCTGCTGTAGGAATGCAAAATTCCAAGCACTGAACAAGGATGTGCTAAGCTTTTCACAACATGCCCCTAAGCAATGGCATTACTGCAAGCTTGTAAAAATGGAAAGTACAATGCCTCTGTCTTTCATTGTAATTGTTGCAGGGACAGAAAACAGGGAGCAAAATGAAATTTCAACAGTGGACTGGGGAAAAAAAACTCAATTTTCAGCATAGAAAGTTCCTCTGTTTCGCAGAAATACCTTCTACAAAGAAGGTGCAAGCAGAGCAGGGAGGATGCAGTAAAATCAGAGCAACTCAGACAACATTTCATAAGAAGATGTCTTAGTTTGGAATTCAAAATTCACATAAAATTGGAGCAATATCAGAATCAGTTGTCAGTGAAGGCAATGAGAGCTACAGATACTTAACTAAGTTGGGGGAAGAACACCTAGGACACGCAGTTATATTCATTTTTCTGTTTAGGTCCATTAATCTAGGCAACCATCTTTTGAAAAACAAACTGGCCACATTTTCTTAGGCCCATCTGACCTCAACATGTTATTTGTGCAAGGTGCTGTTACCTTCCCTCAGCCTAGCAGGAGCAAAGGTGTTGTTCAGGCTCTGTACAAAGTGGCACGTAGGAAAGGTCAAGACAGACACAGGAAGACTGCACAGGAAGCTAGCTTTTCGGGGAAGCATATTCCCAAGATGAGTAGTTCATGTAGCCAAAATCCTTGCGGGGACTAGTCACCACATCTAAATTCATTAATATCAAAATCAGATCATTACCAAAAGAGCAAAGAGCTTCTCATTCTGAACTGCCAGTACTACACATAGCACTTGAGACTAACAGCAGCCTGCTCACATGAAAGGTAAGAGAAATTAATGCAGCTTATTACATGAACTAAATAGGTGTGGGAGCTACACTGACTCTCAGGATTAGGGACCCTGTAGGGGTGAACCAGTAAACTTACTGCTGGAGTTAATTGCCTTTTTATTTCCTGTATGATTGGGAGATAGTGACTTTGGTAATTGCCAATTCAAGATAAAGATATGTCTATGTGACACCTATGTGATACCCCAGCTAACTCGGGTACCAGAAGAGATGTACCACTGGGGACACAGAGGTGTGGGCTGATGTTCTCTACTGAGGAGGATAAATCCTTTTACACAGAGTTCCCTGCTGCCACAGTCATAGTGCTATTGCAATTTTCACATCTAACTAGGCTACACTAAGCTGTCGGATGCAGCACAGACATGCTCTTGTTCATATCAAGATGACTATCCTTACAGTAATGCAAAAAGTATTAAACAGTGACAGACATCCTACATGCACCAGAACTCACACTGTGGAAAGTGAAAAGAGCAGATTCTTCTGTTTCCTTTTGCCTCTGTGTTTTTCCAGTGTCTCAGGTGGTGGCTAATCTGTAGCACTGAGGTCAGAGGGCTTAATGTGCAAGTTCATAAGTAAAGGCAATGTTTCCAAAATGTACAATAGATAAAGGGGGAATTCCAGGATAAAGCTGTACAGTTTAAACACCACACCTTCTTCGTTTACAACTTTAATATCAGCAAACAATCATTACAAAATTATGGTTACATCTTACACTTGGTATATGCTAATTATGGCCCATTATTAATTTAAAAATTCATTCTATTTCTAATTTACAGGACTTCGGTCCTACCTAAACTCATAAACATCTGACTACCTTCCAAATCAAAAGTCTGGTTGCTGTAATGTGCCTAGTGGTGTCTACAGAGTTACTCACGCACCTCCCTCTGTTGGCCTTAGGCTTGTCTGGTTTTATTGAAAATAGGAAAGGCAGAGAGTAGAAAAGTCGATTTTGCAGGTAATCTGGTCAAGGTGGAAAGGTTTTACTGGACAGAAAGGTTGGGTCTCATGCTAAATTTTTGGGGCTTAGAGCAGTGTTCAGGAATTTCTTTTCAAATGAGCTCTACAAGTATGCTCAGCTTGAAACACTAACTATTATGAAAAACACATCCTGCCAGCTTAGTCCACTTCTACAGCTGGTTGAATAAGCCCCTTCAGCAGTTGGTTATAAGATTGCACTTTTCCAGTATGTACAAAGGCTACAAAGTTGCCTCTTCCCAGTCACTAGGAGCACTGAACACACAAATAATATTTTTCATCTCACGTCAAGTTATACTGGCACATAAATGTTCATCAATGTTGACTGCACTGCACAGAGCTTGTACAACGGTACCTAACTTCTACTAGAGTTTTTTAAGTGAACCACATCTTTCAGAGCATTCCTAAGTGAGGCAGCATTGCTTTCTGCTGTATCTGTTTTCACATGAAGTCTCTTCTGGACCACACACTAAACTATTAGCAGTGCAAGTTTTCCTGGTGTAGCAGGGAGGGTTTTAATTAAAACCTGCCTTTCTGCTCCTTACTCCATTAGTGTACATACTATTGTACTGCACAAAACCTACTAACAAACCCTTCCATTTGTTTTCTGTATGTAACAATGAGAGAGGTCACAATTGCTATTCATGATTATTACTGCAATAACAGAATGCAATGAATTAAGTTGCTTGTATTTTTTTCATTCTTAAAAAGTCACGCCATTGACCATCTTATCACAGAGATAACTAAATTACCCTATTTATTTCCATACTTAGTAATATAAGTAGTAGAACATATTGTGTCATTCATAGTTGGATTTCATGCAGCTTAGAAGTTTAAGGAAAGGACTTACCTATATGTGTAAAGTTAGTTTGCATTAAGATTGGCCTGAGTTTAAACTAATTACTCATTAGTTATGAGTAATAAGTCAAACAAAGAATTCCTAAAATGTCACCAGATTAATAGGAGCCACAAAAAAAGCAATACAAGATAGAGATATATCTGTTATTTTATTAGAGTAAAAGTTTTCCTCTAAAGCTGACTTCTCCAGGTTCAGAGAAGTTTATGAATGATGAAGGTGAACATGCCCTTGAAGTCCTCCTTGACCACAGCTTTAAAAACAGTGTACCAGAGCAGAGGCATCCCATTCTGCTTCAGAGGTGTTTTTAACTTGGACCTTTGCACAGATAGCCTAACTCATTTACATCTCAGACAGTGGAAAAAAAGAATATGTGTAACTCATAGAATGCTTCTGTGGCAAAGTCACAGGGGAGATGCAAATAAAATACAACCTTCTTCCTACCTCCCCTGGAAATGTAGAAAAAGTTAAACAAAACAAAAATGTGTCAGCAATTTAGCATCAACTGATTTGGAAACTACCTGAATTGGAAAGAAATTCACCATGGCTGCATCAAAACCTGTGCCCCCTCACCCTTTTAAGTTTAAGATTTAAGTGCCCTTACTTTAGGCAAATTTTTCTTTTGTTAACAAGCTGCATGGGCCTTAAGAGACTGCCACAATACCAAAAAATTCGTAGCAAGTTGTGATTTGGCAGTATGGTGCTACGCATACAGTATTGTGAGTAGGAGACAGCAGTTTACCAAATAATTTTTTGATGAAAAAAATAACTTGGCCACCAAGAAAGGTCTCCAAAACAAACAGCCAGAAGCCCAGTTCAGGGGGTCAATCACCATCTGCTTCCAGACAATATGGTCAACAATAATTTATATCACTCTGTAAACCATGTAAATTCAGCTACTTTTACAGCATTCTGATTTTTTGTAAAAGTGCTGGATTTTGACTTATTTTGCTCCTCCAATTTATCTTCTCTAAAATGTTCAAAGTCTGACAAAAAAGGGCTGGTAGAAAGGACCTACATACATGAAAGAATGGCCATGAGAAGAAATACCACCAAGGAGGCTTCAGCTGCCAGTATTCTTCCGTGCCAATATTCTTCAGCTGCCAAGCTTTTACCTTAGTACTTCCCTTTATTTCTCCTCTGCATGGTAAGCAGATGGATTCACACTTCAGTATCTGGTGGTATCACAAATCAGTGAATCGCAGCTTGACTGAAGTCTTGGAAGCAAGAAACCAATTAATTATTTTAAGCTTGCAGAAGCCAGACAACCCAGAGGAGTTCTGCCAAGCAAAGATGGAAGAGAATTTATGGATGTGATTGTGAACTTCAGATAAACTGACACTGGTTGGAAAAGGTCTGGTTCATTTCAGAGTGATGTGAACAGGTTTCCAACAAGTATAAAGAAAAATTGTGATGGATGGCTGGAATAACATCCAATTCCAGCTTCTTTCTACAGGTGTCTCAAATCCTCATTTTTACTTCTGATCTTGCTGTTGAGTAATCCCTGTGCAACATTTAGGATAGGTCCACCTGCTGTTTGTACTTCAGCTGCACACCAGTACTTTCTCTCCTTCACTGCAGTATAACGCTTCACACTGTGTTGTTTTCTCCATTTCCACAACCCAAACATTACTTCAAGCTTTGTCTTCTAGATGACCTCCTGTTTGCCACAGGAGGCTTTTTTTAATCTCTTCCCTTTATTCACTCTTGCAGCTCTTTTCTGAAATGTCTGTAAATTAACCGGCTATCTGTCTTCTTCAATGCTGCACACCAAAACCAGCCACAACATTCCAGTGGTATCTCTCTAATGCCAAATGCAGATGTAATGCAGCCTTGCAAGACCCGCCTGGTATTTTCCTGGTGGTGGATCCATGGAGCACATTAGGTGTCATGACGGAAGAACCACACTTGCAGCTTCTGCTCATCTGACTATCAACTATGATTCTGCATCATGTCATGTTGGCTTTTTGTTTCCTACAGACTGTGATGGTGAGGGTAACTTAGCACAGAAGCAGTGCAGCAGTAAAAAGCCTGCAGGGAGCCTCCAAGCAGGGTGTTTTTCCAAGTATTTGTCTGAAGTGTACTAATACTAGGATTGACTAAGTAAACAGATTCTCAAGTTGAGCAATGAACTGTCATCTCTTTCCCTCCTCCCACTATAGAGGTACACACACAGTCTCATACTGCACTTATTTAAAAATACATTTACCAACCTCCCTGCTTAAGCAGTAGACAGCAGATGTGTGGAATGAGATACCCAGCTGCTGCAAAACATTGGGCCAACTATTCTGCATTTTCTGTGCAACAGTAGGGCTGACTGACCAACTGGTAGACAAAGCTAAAGATAAACCTGGTTTGGTTATTTACAGATTCTCAAATGCAAACCTGATAAGAGTCCGTAATGATTAACAGCCAGCTGCTGAATAGAATCAGAGCAGTCCATAGTTCGTAAGAACCGAAAACAGTCCTTTTTCAGTGGGAGATCAGAGCAGCGAACAACAGCTACCACACGCTCAGCTTCCAGCCACTTGTGCAGAGGCAGAAACCCCAAGTCCTCCCTCAATGGAGCTGGCTAATTACAGTTCATTTCTACTATCTGTGCTTTTGCAGTCCTTGCCTCTGCCCCGTTAAGGAGATGAATTCGCAAATGCAGGGCCTAAAATGCCCTTTTCTATCTTTTCCATCATTTCATTTCATTTCTTTCCGTTGTCTATTAGCTTCCCCTTTATCAAAGTCAAGAAATAAAAAAGGATTTTGCAAAGAAAAAGCAAGTGGACCAAGCAATAATTTCTTTATATAATGCTAGTATCACTAAACAAGAAGTGCCCTGAACTGCTATTTATACATTTCAAACCTTGTCTGTGGAGAAGGCTCTTTCTGAGATTGCTTCTGCACATTCCCAACAGGTGACTTCACTAATACCTACAGAAAGTGTGCTGTCAAGCAAAATTCACATACAGATGGCCCCCAACACTACTAAGTCTCATCTGGAGCAGTTTAATGGTACTGCTTCTCATGGGGAAGACATCAAAGGAGAGATTTCAGGTGCAAATTTCATACCTGTCATCAAAGCAGCTATTTTGAAAAGCTACTCTTACAAGCTACAAGCCTCTTACAAGTTTATGCAGCTTACACTGAGACAAGAGATATGAAATTCTGTGCATTAACAGAATGAAAAAGCAGCTTTACAGCAGTCACTACTTATAGGTCCTAACAGATATAATTCACTTAAAAAGTAAGAGCATTAATATTACAGAGGTTTGGTTCCCTCCCTGTATATTAACAGCATGCATCATGGATTCAATCCAAGAAGAAAGCCTAAAAAATCTTTGCTTACTATTTGTGGAAATAAAAAGATTTTCCTGTAAGCTCTTTATAATACTAATTTGTGCCTGTGGACAAACGCCTGTAACTCTGTACCATAACGTACCATAACTCTATATGTCTAATCGTGGTGCTGGTTTGCTCTACAAACTGTCCTGATGAGCGTCCAGTTTAAATGGTGGTGGCACAGCTCCTGAAGAATGCTAGAACGGATGCCCTCTTTATGTGGAGAAGTTAATGAGAAGAGGTATTGAAAAAGAAACTACATTGGAATAGCTCCACTCTCCCTGCAGACACGCTGATCTGAAATAAAAGTCACTTTATTCTGAAAATAATTATTTCCCGCACAAAGCTCAGTGGTAAATCTGGCCTTGAAAGAACCGACTCTTTTCAGCTCATAACACAAAGAACCAGAGAATATGAACTTCATGCAAATAACTTGCTCAAAGAAAAACTAAAAAGTAAGTGCTTGCCTTGGTAGACACGCAAAAAAAAAAAGTCATCTGCTTTTTATCAAAATGTTAACCCGGACTGTTATTTGTCTTTTTACAACTAATGAGCAACTTTCAAGATGGATTTTGATATGGTGGGCTCCTGAACAAGAGCTGTAAGTAGCTCCTTTCTGCTCCTTGCTGGAACACAAGCGTGTGGGGGACTGGGGACAGGCCCCCATTTGCTTCTCCTAGGACAGGTAGCTGGAGAACAGCTAAGGTTTAGAACTGAACAAGTACTGGAAAAAAGCTAAGTAGAAGCAGTTTACTGGCAACAAATTGCTAAAACCCTTGAAAAAAAAGAGAAAATTGTGGCTCCCTAAGCACAGTTCATTCCTTGGGCGTCCTACAATGTTGCTCAGCAACATACCACAATTACTGTGGGTCAAGTCCTCGGGACATAATCTAGCCTATTGACTTTAATTCAACTACCTCTGGCATAAGGTACTGCCAACTGTGAGCAAGAAGAAAACAGAAGCAATGCAGACTGGAGACCTCTCAGAAGATGTTGGGAGGAAATTTTACACAGTTTCCAAATGTTTTATCCAAATTGTTTTGGCCTGCTCAATTCAAAATTCTATGATTGTTCTTTGAAAGAAGTAATTCAGAAACAAATTTTAATTTCAATTTTATAGGATATCAAGAACCAAAGTGCACTGATGCAAAAGACATTTTTGAGTTCAAACCATTTTCCAGTACTCAGACTCCCGCTACAGATACTGTCTCAAAAAAAACAATGCCTAATCTTGGTGAAGAATTCTTAGTAAAAATACTTTCCAGTCTATCAAGCATAGTTATTCATGACAAGCTTGACCAGAAAGTCACCCTTTCCTCTTGTGGATAACTCGACCCTTCCGAAACCCATTCGGCTAATATATTATTGGGAAACTTCAACATAAGTCACAGTCTGAATATACCACACACAACTCTCCAACCTTTCAGGAGGACAAAACTGCTTTGAGATGTATATATATGCTTTTTTTTTTTAATGGAAGGACAGCTATAAATAGGAGATGAGACCTTGGGATGGCATAAAGTTCCACAGAGTATTTGGCTTTCGTGTGTGAAACGCACACAAGCAGCTTTCTGACCCAGGCTGCAGCACGCACAGCACACAGTCAACAATCCTTCTGCACGAGTGTTCCTGGCAAAGTCCTGAAAACATTAGCTTTAGTATAAAAAAAAGAGAGATCATATGGGCTGGAGGAAAAGAAATTTCTTCAGAAAACATTTTCTCTCTCACAGGAACTGAAGTATGACTCTTAAGCCCAGGCTTATAAGGAAGTCCACCCACTGAAATCCAAGTATTGTTGGGGGCTGGGATGGGGCATGTTTCCCCTTAGAGAAATACTTTGAGTCAATTTTAAACTGATTGTTTTTATTACAAATTCACATTAAAATACTTATGCAAATTTTGCAAAAATACCTTTCTTTGGGATGAAATGAGTTTGAAGTTCTCTATTTAAACCACTGGCAAGAACAATGATCACAGGGAAAACAAACCCACCACCTTATTGCATTAAACAAAGCATGTAGTTGAGAATTTAGGGTTCTTGACGGATACAGGTTTAAAACTGATGGCCTGAAAGCTTGAATTAATCCTAGACCCTGGTATTTTACAGACGCATACGTAATAACAATGCTCAACACAGTCCCCCGGACCTGGCAGTCCATGGGCACTGCACCCCAGCCTGCTTATTGACAGCAGCACGCTGCCATATGGCTGCTCCCTACCAAACCTCAGCTAATTACTATATGACATTCAGTTTCCTTAAGGGAGATGCTTTTTAGAAGAAACCAGCAGAAGCTGCAGAGAAAACTTGAGTATAAACTCATAGCAGCATGCACAGATACACAACTGTGAATGCACATACCTACAATTGTAAACACACACCTATTTCAGCCTCAGCCCTCAGGGAAGAATCACAAACATATAAAATGCGAGCTTTGAAGCACAAATCAATTTTGTTTGGGTCATTACTAATACGGTCATCTAAATATCTAAACTAGTTTCTCTGAGGGGCTAGCTTGCGGTTTGAAGTACATTCCTTTCAAAATCTATCCATGGTCTTTCTGTGAAGGCTAATGATAATTTTATCTCTTCTGAGCCTTGCAGTAATAAATGTTGACAGCCCCAGATGCCAGGTCCTTGGCGAGAGCATCTGTTTGTTTATTCAGGATTAAGTTAAACTACTTAGCTGCCATTACAGTAAATCCACCTCTCCTACAGACCTTCTTAAGAGTACCGAAGAAAACAATGAAAAACCATATACTGTTGTGAGATCAATCGCGTTCAGAAGGCTGAGGAAACTTCGACAATTTATTCTTGGTGTAGAGGGATGAGGAATAGACCACATCAGACATGAAGTGCTGCTTGAGCAACACAGAATTCCCCCCCAAAATAAAAGAAAAAGGCAGTGTGAGCTGCTCTTTGTCTTGATTTCATCACATCACACCTTGATACTGTGGCAGACTCAAGCGAGAAAGAGGGACTGTAAAGCTTGATCCTGCAGTCTTTGTCCAACAAGGAATGGGTTTAGATGTGTAAATAATTATGCTCTGGTATATGAAAAAAGGACGGGATGCCTTTTTTTTTTCCTGAAGCAATTCACAATAGACCTTTACCATCTTTCAGTATTTGAAATGTAAAGACCTTTAGATTTAATTTCCTCTTCGTTAAAGGCGTGAAGGAATGTTGTGCTCTTACTGACAGGAATGCAATTTGAGACTCCAAATTACCAGACCTGTAACACAGATGCCATTGCTTCACACTGGCAAAATATTCTCATGTATCATATAAAGATCTAAAGCTGTCAGTGTGTCAACATGTATGGGATATATATTAAGCAGTCAAACAGCAAAGAATATATTTGAAAAGGGGATTTTCAAGGCATGCTGCATTGCAATCTATTTAATTTAAAAAAAAAGCAGTCTGAAGATGGCAGAGCTAGCTTCCATTTTGCCATTTAAGGCAGCTGTAAGATTGGACTTTAATTACTAAAAGATGGTGCAAAAGCATGAGACAGCTCCTGCTCANAGCTGTAAGATTGGACTTTAATTACTAAAAGATGGTGCAAAAGCTCCTGCTCGCTAGTTGTTTCTGCAGCACAAGCAGAAACAGTCTCTGGCTACACCCCAGAGCATCAGGGGGGTAGGCAAGAGTATCTTCATGCTACTGGGTCGGAATGATTTTAATTGTACGAATAGGATTTGGGAGGCTTTTATTCTCATGAATAGGCAATGGATGGATGCTTTATAAATAGAGTAGCATGGGCTGCAGGATTAAGAGAATTTCAGTTCTGCAGCCTAGAACCTGCTTGAGGTACCCAGGAACCCCTGACCACACAGGTACCTCTCTGGATTACTGTCCTTCCTCTTCCCTGCCTCATGCCACCAGTGTTTCTCCACCCTGAGCTGGAGCTGATATGGGAGGGGTGGCCGGCTGGTTCACAGCAGCTTGTCCCAACGCCAAACACCCAGCGAGAGGTGGGCGGTGAGACAGCCCGAGGCTGCATCTCTGTGGTTGGGAACTCATCCTCGGCTCTCCACATCAAAGGAGAGAAGCCGCTACGCTGGTGCCGCTTGGCAAACAGCTTCTAAAAACCTCCCGGGCTTCGCAGAGACTGAGGAGACTTTGCGCATCCCGAGGCAGAAGCTGCATCAGTCCAATGTGATCGGTCCCCAGAGGAAGGGCTCTGCAGTGGGAAAAGCTGTAGGAAGCGGGCTGAGGATGGGCTGCCAGGAGACGCTCCGAGGTCAGGGCGGCGAACGAGCAGTTTCCTCTCTGCAAGATGCTGCGCGGCGCTTCCCCCGCAAGTTCACAGAGCAAAAAATGATTGCAGGCAGGAAAAACATATGACATTTAGTAACATAAATTGACAAGTTCTCAACAGGAACGAAACTATTTTTTCCACTTCATTTCTTTATATAAACAGTATTTGATTTTTAACGTGCAAAAGACTGACAGGGCACAAAGCATAAAATAGATAGCGATCTCCGTAAACCAGGATGGCTGTTATCAGATTGGCAACTTAAGAGGCCATTGTTTGAGCTAAAATTACCTCTCACGGTCTCGCGATATGCTCCACCAAAGGACACTGTGTCCCACTGCAAAGACACACTGCCTACACAGACATCCACTACAGGGGCCAGGAGACAAAGGTCCAGGAGAAGTAGAGACCAGGTTGGCTCATTCCCAAGAGGCTGGATTTGCACTCCAAACATGCAGCAAATTTTCAGGAGAAAGAGAGAGAAATACTGAATACTTCTGGATTTGATTATGCTCATGGAGCGCAGGTTGTTGACACCCTCTGATGTTCAAAAAAGACAGCATTTTGTTTATCAACACCAAGTATGGCCTTGAAAGCTTGAAGTACCTGCAGCCCTTATTCCAGCAGGTAAATGAGCGTGAGTAAGGATACCAGCCACTATCCCTCTGATTTTCATAGTACCACTCATTTTTGTATTCAATTAGAAACCTGAAGGGCGAGAAAGCTGGTTAGTGCTACAGTTGTCTTTTTTTTCAGCACCATTCACAAATTTTCCTGTAGGCTCCAGGAAACTGTTTCTTTGGTACTTGTCTCACATACAAATGGTTTTGAATGGCATGTATCTTTCTTGATGCTTTCATTGTCAGAATATCTCAATACACACGCATCATTAGGAGTACCCGAGGTAAGTTGTAATACACATGGTCTACAATTTCAGGAGAAAACCAAAAGCTTAACTTGCTTTTGGTGAGTTTGCCTTTGAAGGAAGAACACTGGAAATTATTTAGAACCTTCTGATTTTCAGTTACACTTTAAAAAGCATATAGCATCTTTGAAAGAAATCTAACCTGACCTGAAAACAACTTGCAAAAACCTCATGACTCCTCAAGTATAAGCTGAAAAAGAATTGCTGCATGTCCCATGTATTGATAGCTGGGACCAGGAAGCAATAGAAAATACACCAAAGAAAACCATTTCAAATGTGCTTTGCAGTGCAGTACTGGCAAACTGCATTATACCACCCATGTCCAGGCTGAATGCCAGCAGTGGACAGGACAGAGCTGGGATCGCTGACAGGAGGGGAAAGCAAAGGTAGGATGGAAAGAACAGGATGAGCTGAAGAAACCTGGAAATCTGAGCTTGCTGCTAAAGGGATGCTGCTGCTGCAGGGATGTGAAGAAGGGGGTGAGGGACTGCTGCCTGTGGGAATGGCAGCTATGGCTCACACACCCTGATAATTATAATCATTAATAACAGAAGGCTTTGAGGCGTAGATAAAATTTACTACATAAATCTTATGCACAACAAAATGTGTGTTCCTTATGGAGGGATCTTATGCATGCATTATGCCCTTCAGAGAGGCATAAGGCAAACTGAAATATACTGAGAGTCTTTTCTCATGGCAATTTAACAGGTAAGCATCTTATATGGGGCCAAAATGGTCATTATTCCTATTCCCATAGACTGAACAATGGGGAAGACAGAAAGGTTTGCATTGAGGTGGTCACTCGTGGCACCTCTTGTTCATTACTTGTTTTGGGTTATGTCACGCCACAATGTTTACATGTACAGTACTGTGGCACATGTTATATTTTTTGTTACACAGAATCCATGGAGCTTTGGCAATAGAAAACTGAACAAGATAAGTAGTTTACCGAAGACACGAGTGTCTTGCCATGTAGGAAGTAACTTGTTTAATGAGTGCAATCAGAGTCTAAAATAACAGCTTTGATTAGCAGCAGACAGTAGTGGTCATGGAAGTCACTGATTTCTTTTAATTGACTTTACTTGAGATCCACGCAGCATTAATTTTCCACACATGAAATGCAAGTTTTTTACTCACAAAGGTTTAATTCTGCTATCAATGATCTCTGTATTTACTGCAGCACATCTTCAGTAATTAAGTCTCTTAAACTTCTGTTTATTCTGCTAGGGATGGAAAGCCAGTGAATGAGTTTTCATTTTAAGGGTGCGGGGGAGGTGAGTAGTGGAGGAGAAAGACTTTTTACTGAAGGTTAGGGGGGGAGGATTAAACAGAAATGGCTCAGGAGAAAGTCAGACATTGACTCATAGTAATTGAAGGGAGCCAGAGTGGGGCTCCTGGCACTCAAAGCACTGTGTGACAACAAAAAACAACCTCAATCCCTCCTACTCCCACCATGCATTGAAGAAGGAAAAAGATAACAGCTCCTCCATCAGCGCTTTAGAGATCTAGCAGTGAGAAAACGCCTGGAAGAAGTCAGCGGTGAGGCTGCAGAGGGCACACCAACGAGCAGCCGGCTCCACTGTCCCCTGTCCCCCCCAAGCTGTGGACGACAGCCTTGGCAGGGGCACCACGCAGAAAAGCAGGGTGTATCCCTAGGCTTTGTGCTGCGCTGTGCTTATGAAACCCTTCTTGCTCTATTGGATGCAATAAACATCAGCACTCTGGTTTGAAGGTGACTTATGGTCTCACAGTGTCATGGAGCAGCATCCCCTGGTGGCCCTCCATGGGTTGGGACACCAGGAGCAGTGGGGACTCCCCGTGGGGCGGCAGGGCAAGGTCCGGCAGCCAGGGCCCATCCCACCACCCCAGCCAGGAGCAGGGCAACCAGGGGGTACCAGGGCAGCTCCAACTGTGGCTGGGCCAGGATGTGGACCCTGCGCAAGGGTCCTGTGGCCAGGCCAGGCTGTTGGGAGTGGGAGACCAGCCCTGCTAGGGCACCACTGAGGCAGGGGCTGACAGCCCGGGGGGGCTGACGTGGGGTCCTGGGCACATGGGGGTCCTGGGCCCTGAGAAGGAAGAGCTATGAGATGCATCCCAGCACTGAGAATATGGACAAGGCTTGAGAGGCCACTTGGGCTCACGCAGACCAGACACAGCTGTCCCTGTAGCCCACCACAAACCAAGCCCAGTATTCCTCCAATTTGCATCGAAAGACAATGGCAACAAGGTTGTTTTGTTTGTTGGGGGTTTGGGGTGGGGTTTTTTTGGTGGTTTGTTGTGTTTTTTGTTTTTTTTTTTTAATTAAAGTTATTTGTACTTATTTCAGAGCTAACAAAGAACCTGTTCCCCACGCCCTGATCCAGCAATGCCCGTCCCTAACGTCAGAGGCCTCTGCCTTTTACAGAGCTACTAATGTGGCCGCATTTATGAGCACGCATTAGCACGTGCAGCACACCAGCATTTAAGAAAGCCTGTGACATCAGTACTATACCACATAATTACTTAAATATGTAGTAAAATAGGTCTTTTGCATATGTAAGGAAACACTGTAGATGAAATACGCCTCCTTCCTGTCAAAGGTAACAATTTTTAATGACTAATTTAAGATAATGCATTTAAAAGATGCGGTTTGCTGCACAAACAGAACATACCCATGGACAGCTCAATTTTTAACTGTTCAACATCTTTTCTCAGTTAACAGCAAGTTGGAGGACAAACTTTCCTGACTGTTAATGATGAGAAAAACTAACAACCGCTGTCCTGCCTCAAGACGTCCACTCCTCCAGCTGGCCACGAACCGAGCGGAAATTCCAGATGGGGAGGCAATTATTTATATATCTGTCTCCTTCCAACCTCCCCCCAAACCTTCAATTTGCTTCTGACTAAGCGGGAATTAATCCTGCCTGGAATACTTTAAACACTGCTGTATCTTTATAGTAAGGCCAACACAAGGTTTTGCTTCAGCCAGGCTTGTGAGATTTTTGTCCATATTACTAGCAAATTTAATTTTATTGTACTTGAGAGAAAACAATTCTCCAGTTCTGGGGTGTGGGGTTTTTTTTAAGCACATCATCACACTTAAACCAGCAGTCACATTCCTGCCTACCACAACCTGCTGTTGCAAGTTTAATTAAAATTCTTTCATGTTTAAAAAGACATTTTTGTTACTAACCATTGAAAAAAACCAAATTCACAAGTACAAGAAAATGCCATTTTTACTTTAGGCTCTGGCTCAGTTCTCCAAGAGAAAAGGATCTCACCAACAAGCATTCACTATCACATTTTTCCCCTCAAGTCTTTTCATGGATAAACAACAACAAAACTCACGTAATCTACTGACTAGATCTTATACTTTTGGACTGAAATAAATGCTCCTTCTTGTGTAATGGATTAAGAGAGACTGAAAAAAAAAAAATTCTCCTCTTAATTCGTTTCCCTTGTTGACACAGAACAATTCTTCATTTCATGCAGAAAATGTTTCTCCAAGCGATCCAACTTCAGATGAGAACAAAGTATCATCTTTTCATACAGCTCTTGAGAAAGGCTTCACTATGTGCAGTAACATTTGAAACAAATGATACTTATCCAACAGTGGGTATGTTTCAACATAGGTTTTCAAAAATCTAATTGGGGCTTTAATTTGAAAATACCTCTTTTCAACTGGAGGT
This sequence comes from Anarhynchus alexandrinus, assembly GCA_008711295.1. Lineage (NCBI taxonomy): Eukaryota > Metazoa > Chordata > Aves > Charadriiformes > Charadriidae > Anarhynchus > Anarhynchus alexandrinus. The sequence goes on along the minus strand of VUYV01000086.1, from coordinate 3,245,510 downwards.
TTTGCAAAAGAGAAATGTCTCTTAAGCCTGTAAACATCAGGCATTCAAATGCAATTAACTGATCTATACATAACATTAGGGCGCTGTAAGTCACTGCTGTAACACTGAACTATAGCGGTTGAATCCCTGAGGAGCTATAACACACAACGTGCAGACAACAAGAGAGGGCTCTTATAAAGCACGCAGTATATCTTACGTGCATTGAGCAGAGCTCCCAGAGGAATCCTCCAGCAGAGAGAGACGAAGCCACAACTCAGTCAGGCAGCCATTAAGTGAATCTAAATAATCAAGAGCTGTGATCTGAGCAGGAGATAACAGGTGAGCAGTGCCAGACTACTCCGAATTAGCATTTTTTGAAGGATGGGCTACAGAGGACGAAAGTTGCCCCCTGTGCTCAGCCCAGCAAAGCAGTGTGAATGCTTACAGGGCAGACAGACATGGATGAATGATTTCCTGAGGTTGTATGATCCAGCTGGCCAAGACATGGCCCATCAACAAGAGAACTTGCCCAAAGGACAACAAGAGTCAGACCTGGCAGCAGCTGTAGGGAGTTGGGAGATGATGGACATGAGGCAGGAGCTAACAGAGACACAAATTTCAAACTACCACCCTGGATCTGAAAAGGAAGCTCTTGGAGACACCAGGGACAGAGCACTCTTTGCAGCTACCCAGTGACATCAGTCACCTCAAATAACAAATTATTTCTATGAAAAAAAGATGTTTGGTGGGTTTTTTTATTATTATTATCTAAGGCAAATGCATGTGGAGAGTCACATATTTGGGACAATCCACAGACTGTGACAATTATAATTTTCCCATGTTTCTATATGCTTTCACCACAGGGCAGGACCCGTAAGCAGATACTTTCACTTCTTTTACAGACCGGAGCTTTGCTCTAATACATGCAGAAGTGTCACTGCAAATTTCATTCTCCTCCCTGACACCATCCAACCTAGTAGGCATGATCTGTGCCTCATTTACTGCGTCTGCAGCTGGTAAATCTATTCAACAAACTCTACTTGCTAGAAAAATTATCATGGTAACCCAAACAGCTTTGTCCTGAAGCACCATTGCCATTCTCTTTTCTTCAGTGGGCAACAACTCCGTCGTGGTCCCATTTGCCTTATCAGTGCTTCAGTATTCAGCTGTCAGCTTATGTAGGCTAACAACACATGCGAAGGTCTTTTTAGTTTTTCAAGATGGGATCTACTGTCTCAGAATAAGTCAAAACCTAAAGCTAGACAAAGAAATATAAAGAATTTAAGGGAAATGGAATAAATATATCATTTGAAGATTCACTTTCAATGAACCGAGTCAAGGAAGATTCAGTTTCAACGAACAGAATAAGGGCCCTGCAGAGAGACTGCATTATGCATATGAATTTTGAACGGAATGGAAGGAAAGATAATAAATGGATAGGAATAAGCAAAAACAGTGAGGGTGAGACTAAAGAAAGCCTGCAAGGAGGTTTGGGGTATAAAAGGATGGTAAACAGGTAACAGAACCTGCTTATTGCATTTTAAGTTTTTGTCCAACCTCTGAAAATTCAGTGTTCTGTAAGACAAGGTAGCAGATGCAGAAGGGAAGCAGATACACAAACAAAGGCAGCAGATGCAGAAAGGAGTTACTGATGACTTGTTCTTTCTCATCTATACTGCGAGCATTTGGTTCTCCTAAAAACAAACAAACAAAAAAACGCTCACACTAACACAAGCGTTTAGGACAAGAGATGTCTTTTTCCTTGTCACGAATGAGTTGTAATGTCCTTAGAAATGTGGCCTTTAAACGTTCCCTGCTTGAGAGCAATTCACTCAGTTTTGCCACCCTGTCCTCTGGTAAAATAAGTCACATGCAAACAAGAACATAATGCTGAGTAATCAAAGCGTTTAGGGTTACGGTGTGCAATCCTTTCCTTTCCATGATAACCTATAGCTTTTGATTTTATCTCTGTATTCCGTATATTTCTATATTACTTCCTGATATGCTATAGGCTACCTCTTCCTCTTTTCGTGACTAGGTACAACAAAAGCAACTGCTGGAAGCCTATTATCTAATTATCTTGTTAGATCCTGCAAGGACTGTGGTGCTCATATAAGCAGATCACACGCATTTTGGCCTCTCAGATTGACATTTCTTATCTGGCACACAAAACATATTGTTACATGTTCTCTAGATGTGCTGGGTGTTCGAGTTGTCAGAAAATTATTTTCTTTGTCAGTGTCATCACTCAGGTTGTTTTCAGCCAGAAGTATCTCCTAGTTTAGCAAGAGCTGTAGGGTTGGAGCGCCTCACCAGATCAGGGCCACGATGCAGCCCTGTATCTCAGCAGCTCTTCCAGGTGTCGGTGGCCACTGACAACAATAGGATGAAATCACTGGTTTACAGTGTTGGAGCTGACAAGGCATGCACATTTCTACTGGTGGTCACTTGCCCCTGTGTCTTTAGCTTAGGTTCTTGCTCTGAGCCTCAAGAGTCTGAATACATCTGGATCACCATCAAATTACTTTGGATTACTGACTATTTTGAAAAGCACATCTGAATTTGGTCACTGAACATCTATCAGAAGAATTATAAGGTACAGGAAAACTGCACCCAGCATATGGTGGTGGCCCCCCTGCATGCACGGACAGAAAACAGAGAAGCACTCTACGTGGAAGAGTTGTAATTCATAAAGAACTTCTTATAATCATCCCAGGGAGCTCTGCCCCCGAGACGCTGACAACACGGGCAGCATGAATATAACACTCCAATTCAAAACCTCAGGGTCATTACCAGATCAACCTGCTCTCCTATTGCTCTGCTAGCTCCAGCTTGCTTTGCCATGCTGAAAGTCTTTGAATTACTGAACTAGATGAAGCTGACCAACAATGCAAGGTACTTGAAAGAAAAACATCTATCATCTCTAAACTCTATGAAAATGCCAGGTCCTGGATTTTTCTGAAAGCAAATCCAAAAATAGTTTGAAAAACTCTGAACACTTTCTATCAGCTTTTAAAGCTCTAACCAGCAATTTATATTCTCTCCAGATGGAAGAACTAAGGAACAGATTATTTTTTTTTTCAGAAAACAATACAATGTGCTATTGTTTTCTCCCTTCCATGTACCTCAGCTACTCTCCAATGCAAAAGAATAAGCCTCAAACTCTTAAAAATGTATCTATTAACTTTTACATTTATGTTGATTCTATTCTTAATTTTCAAAAATACTTGGAAAATACTTGAGAAACATCCCAATACAAATTCTGAACTGAACAGATCCTTGCTGGAGACAACAATAAAAACGACACTTTCAGACTGTACTTCTCATGAAACAGAGGTTATTCTTAACTATTGTATTATATATAAGCTAACCTATATTTCAATACAGCCTTTGTGTCCAGTCTGCCTGCTTGTAATAGGCTAGAAGAGAAGCACACAGTTGAAAGCATGATCCAGCACAGCAAATCCTATCAACAGTCAATCTATTTCAACGCCCTGCCTCTGATGTGACCCTGCAGAGGAGAGCAAAGTCTTTAGTCACCTCCCAGCTAGTTATGATCTACCGAGCTCGGGGTCTGAGGGAACACAGATTTCTTTTCAGCCTCCTTAACAAAACTACTTTGTGCCCTGGTTTATTTTGATTAAATTTTTATTTTTATTACAATTACCTTAGCATACATAGCTCTTGATATCGTAAAAATTTACCTAGCTCTTAAAAAATGAGCAGAAATATTTTATTCCTTCTCTTCCTGTAGCAGCAAGTATTGTAATGGAAAAAAATACAATTGCTTTTGTCAGCTGAGCTTTTGATTATCTAAAGGATTTTTTAAAGCCTAGAAGGGAGAGTAAATATCTGAATAATGATATTAAATGTAAGTAGTGACTATTGATAGCTTCAAAACTTCTTGCTTATATTGCACTGGTCTGCAAACTGCCTCTCCAGCTTCAGAGCAGCAGAAACCAGTAGGAAAGAAATGAAATGGTGTACGATATACAAGATGTATTTGATAACAAATTCAATTAATTTATTTTTTTTTTTAGCTCTGAAAGTAGCTGTGGCCTTCAAATATGAATTCTGGGCCAAATTACAGTTTAGGTAAATGCATCAACAGCAATTCAGTGCAATGGATTTGATCCACATCAAATATTGGAAATACACAAGGCTTCTTTGTGAAGCAAAGTAACAATGGTATGCTTAGACACTTAATTAGCAAGGAAATGTCAAGCGAAGATCGTTACAATTTCATACTTGTCATCCTTGTTTCTGCTCATTTTTTGTGTTCAGTGCTACCGTTTACAGCCTATATACACTGTTAACATGACATCACACTTTGTGGCAAATGCACTGCTACTATCAGCACATACTTAGCACTTGGTTCTCAGCATGTCTTTAAATATAATTTTCTGCCCATGCACCTGCGAGTCAGTACACACATCTATTATTATATGGAACCGCCAACGTATTTGCACATAATTGTATTTATCCTCTTGCGGTAATATTTATCTGAAAAAAATGTGAAAAATGTTTTTGTAAGTTCTATATGTAATCAAGCAGCCCAGGAAATACTAGTATGTTCAGCATATTCAATTTCCTTTAAAAAATAAAATTGGTACACTGGTAATTTGATGAAATCTCAAATAGGCATTTAAATATAAGTTCCAGTCAACTGAGTTTTCACAAGTAAATGATGGAAGAAATTCTGTTATTAATACAATATGGAATTTTTTAACACCTGTTGGTAAGGAAAGTGTTTTGAAAGCAGCACAAGGCAAAAGCAAAAAGGCCAGCCTCACCCCTTCAGGCTAAGCTATCTTCTACATTGAAAGAGCCATTTCTGTGGAGCAGAAGTACATCTGACATAGGTGTGGACAAACCAACAGTTTTCACATGGGACATTCTGATTTAACACTTTCCTGGTGTTCCCCTGCCTTCCTTTTCCTCCACAGTAATCCTCTCTTCCTGCCTGGTGTCCTCAATTCTTTTGCTGCTTTCAGTATCTTCAAGAATTGCAGTGTGGCTGTACCTGAAAGTAACTGTCAGGAACAAGTTTCACGGTAAGGCAAGGGTTTCTCTGGGCTTAAAGCCATGAACGGGATACAACTGAAAGCACAGCATGCTGTGTTTTTAAGATAGGAGAAAGGAGTAATGAAAAGAGTAAGAAATCAATTAATAAACATTTTCTACTCTTCTCCTTACCCTGTTCCACAGCTGAGCTCTTCATGCATGCAGGTAATGAGGATCTCAGCCTCTTCCTTCACCACGCAGCCCTCCATCCCGCTGGATCCTGCCAGCCTACTGACTGCAGCAGAATGGGGGACCACAGCACACGAAGGCAGAAGTGCTGCACTATCCAAAACACAGCACCACGACAACTGCTTGACCCTGTAACATAACCCCATTTCTAACCACACTGTTCAGTGCCTGTACCTCCCTTCCTTTCCTCTGGAAAAGCAGCCAGCCACTTCCAGGGTAGGTAGCTGCAGATGCTTTTCTGGGTCAGTGCAGTGCCACCCAAAGCTCTTCTAGCGTAACCCCCCACCTCTCTCCTTTCAGCTCTTGCTTCTCTCCCAGGCAGGTCAATAACAACCCCCAGGCCCAGCAGAAAGACAGATAGATGTTCTCCTGGAGAAAGAAACAAGGAAACGAGGAGGAGAGACCTTCCGAGCAGAGCTATCTTCCAACGATAGTTAACTCAACAAGTTGGGCTACGCTGGCAGAACAAACTCTCAGCACTGAGAGGACAGGCAGCCAAACCCATGTATCCCAGGCTCTTGGAGCCCACTCTCACTAATTCTCAAGTTTCAACATTGTAGATTAGCCTGACCGACTTCACATACATGGCAGAAATTCTCTGGCTGGCAAAGTAATTCAGGGAACTGATGCAGCTAAAAAACCAGCCTGATTAAAAGAAAAAAAAAAACAAGGAAGAAAAAAAAAAAGAAGGGTTGTTATTATTGAGCTGGATTAAATACTGATCTTCTTCACTGCCAAAACAGCTTTGATAGCACAACAGAATAGGTAGCGACTCTAGGAATTGGCACATCAAAAACATAGCTCCCAATATACTGTCACTGTCAAAAATTAGGAGCTTTTCCACAAGACAAGCTCACAAATGACAGATCTTTACTGTAGACAGATCTGTACAGCAGATTGATTTGTTAATATTTTATAGAGTCTGTTTTTGTACATGAGGTACACATAAAGGTCAATTAGGATAAATATTCCAAATGTGACTACAGAAATAAGCAATAAAAGAAAAGAATTCTAGAAACCCCAAACACTTGAACCTATACATGCTTTGAATTTTACTAGTGCATCTCAGTGATAGAACAGGGCAATGCAGAATCAACTGTAGGTCAAAAAACATGACCTCATTTTCTGCATTCCAGCTGACTACTGCGTGACCTCTAAGTTTCCGTTACAAATTATCCAGACCTTCTTTGAGTTGAATGGATACACAAGCCGACTTAAGGCTTATAAGCAAGGGTTTTGATTTGGATTCTGAAAATTGAAGAGGTAATCAGCTTTAAAGCAGAGAAACTGAAACCTAGTTGTGTCTTGCTTTTCTAGGGTTTTTTTGTAACCAAAATCTATGTTTTTGTTCCTTGAGAAATGACTTCTGTAAAGTAAACCAAAGTTTACCAAACCAGATTGAAACACAGAACGTCTACCTCTCATGGAAGTTTCTCTACAAGCTTATCTATAATTAGAAAGATAAATGCATATATGCTTCATACAGGAGAAAAAGAGAGAAAAACGCAATGTAACATTCTAGTACTGTGTAGTGGTTCTTTGTTTATAAGCATTCATATAACTAGAAGGCAGTGCAACGCCCAAGAAAGTCTTTTGGAGATTTAAAGCTGAACAGATTTTGCTGGTAACACAGCTTACAAAACAGTATCACAGCTGAAGGCATTTCAACAAAACTCACACCCTATATTTTACGATGAGCACAACTGCAGAGGCCATGTGATGATTCTTAGTGCTAATGCTCCCTTCGTAGGAGCATGTGTAACTTATTCAATTGGGTTTTCCATGTAGCAGAAATGTTCTTCCTTTAACAGGTACTACAGCTATTGATTATCTAGACACTGAGCTTCTCAAGAAGTGTTTAACTACCAAAGAAAAGAAGGTAAAGCAAACTTCTGAAAAATTAAAATCTCTGCTTTACTTAGTACATAAATACTTTAATTTCAGTCATTGAAACCAGAGAAATGTCTTCTGGCAGTAAACTAGCGGCACCACCTTTGCTAGGAAACTTTTCTTTAAAAATCTTCATTAGGCGTGGTGCCTTTGAGAGCTGACTTGAACAGCTCAGCTCAGAGCTTGTTTCCACGCTCACATTACCATTCATAACCAAAATTCTGGGTCTCATTTCTTCCCTCGTTCCCAGTTTCCCAAAGAGAAATAAAGCCTAACTTCATTTATACAGGGGCTAAGGAGAAACAAAGCCCAACTTGTTTCTGAAGGATTTTGAGATCATTTGTTTTGTAGGTGCAAATTCTCCATATAAAAGCATGTGTGCCATGTCCAAGAACCCTCTCCCAACATGAAGAATAAGCTATATGTTTTGCAGGCTTACAGGAATAGTGTCCATACAATAGATTCCCTTGTTAAAGGCAAGCAGTTTTCAGAGCAATAAAACTGATGCCCTACAGACTTCTTGCTGCATACTCACACATTCTCCTCACCACAGGAACATGGGGTCCTTGTCCATAATCTCCATGCATTCCCCCCAACTGTGATAATCCACAGCCCATGTTTCACAACCTAAATACTTCCAGTTCCACCCCAGCCACAGCAACCCCAGCTCTTGCTCATGTTCTCTCATTACCCAGTGAGTGAGAAGCAGCACTGAGCCGTGGCTCAACTGGTTTCCCACCAAACCATACACAACACAACTGCTGAGCTTACCTTACACCTTTTCCCTTAGATGGGAAAAGTCATTTGTGCGTCTCTCTTCTACCAAACCAATGAAACTTGTGCTTAACAGCACTGAGACATCACTCTCTCCAGCAAATCGGGATAGTTGATCATTGGCTTCAAAAAGCTCAGTGGAAGACAGATGGATAGATACAGCCATCCTATAAACTTCAGTTCCTCAGGAAACCAGGCTGAAAATAGCTGATCTCAAAAACTCAGGGAACAAATTGAACTCAAATTAACATAAATACCAACTGGAATGTTAAAACGTGTTGGCTCTTAAATATTCTCTTTAAAAAATGGTGTCTCAAAGGGTCAAAATTAAAACAATATTTATATATAGCAGCAGAAGAGCATTAATTGACTTACAAGGTCCGCAACCAGAACAGGGTACAGTCTAGGGTGACATCAGTGCAGATTAATGTAAGATGCAATAAATGACATGACCAAGCAGGGGTGTTTAGCGTGTCTCCTGCTCATTCCACAGATCATTAGCTTGTCAGAGTGGGTACAGAAAACATGCAGACTTCAATTCTCTTTAAACAAAAGTGGGTACTTTCTTGAGTTTTATCACTTGCTTCCTAGATTTCCAAAAGGTTTTAAAATTTCTTTCAGTTCAAAATGTTAGAACCTATTAGTTTCAACCATAAAAAATTTTGTCCCAGATCCTTCAGAGAGTTATGCACAAAGCTGAATTTATATTAAAATAAAACATAACAAAACATTTCACAGGCAAAGATAATCTCTGAGTTAATATTTGCCAAACTCGGGCCTTAGTTCTTCTTATTGACAGTGGATCACTCCAAATAACCCTTGAGAATCACAGCGTGGGGAATACCAAACATATCTTATGTAAAATGATGTTTCTTCATGGTGACGTTTCATGGCAAAATTACTACCTACTGCTTCCCAAACATCCTCATTTCACCTCCTCTACTAGGATAACTTCAAGCAATGTACTGCTAGAATCCACATGCTAAAACTTTCTTTCCTTCTTTTCTCTTCTCTCAAGAATAAAATAGAGCAAGCCTGTGCAAAGTTCTTACAATCTCTTCCTCCAGGCACCTCAGGAATTTTGATGTTATTTCCCACCAAAACAAAATAACAAGCATATTAGTCTAAGCCCAATGGAATACTAATAATCCTAACTTTCTACCAAGATCAATAGGCAATTAGGACCTTAAATACTTCTTTCTATCTTAGTCATTTACACCCAGCCCAACACGAATTCGAGGTATCAGTAGGTATCCTGATCTAGACCAGCTAAAAGTTTGTCAGACATGAGATGTTCTGGATTAAAACAAACACCTTAAATTTGGTTCTGACTCAACAAATGCAGTGTTTCCCAAAATTCTTCCCTGTAAAACTTCCAATCTACTCAAATATCTAGATAACCAAGAGTGAGAATTGCACACAATCAAAAATCTAATATTACTGCCTAAGACTTCAGGGATTCAGACAATAATGTTATGAGGGACTGAGAAGAATTCCATTTCATATTGAAAGTAGGGTCCCCTGAAAAGAAATATGCTTTTTTCTCATCTTTTTCAGACTCAAGTCAACTGAATGTCAACTTATTATTTACAGTTAATTTTCACAGGTTAGACAGGGAAAGCAGGATCAACCCAGCTTCACTGAGGGAGAGGGGGAAAAAAAGTAATTAAGAAGAAATTTTTTAATTCTGTTATACTCCCCCATTAAATTTAAGTCATATTGAAAATTGAAGAGAGCTGGGTTTGCAACATCTTCAGCAAAAGAAGTACTGTAGTGCCTTTGTACCTGTTGAAAAGGAACTGCAATAATAACTCAAGTGATTGTGTCCTGGAGAACCATAACACTGAACTCTTCCAAAGAGAACAATTTACAAGGGAAAAGGGAACAACACAGTGTCCATGAGAAAGGAAAAAAGTGACTTGGAACAGCATTTGGCACAGCTTAAACAATAGAAAGCAGCAAAGAAACTGTATAACAGTGAAGATGACACTGGAGTAAACTGTACATTTTTAATCTAAATACATTCAACACATGGGAAAACCTTTTTTAAACTATAAGCCACAGAAACATGTGTTTTGATTTAGTTTGTGTTGCAGCACACAAACATGAAAGACCATTGCCTGTATTTTCCCCTGGGACTTTTGGGGGAAAGGAGTGCTGTTTATAACATTTGTGCTACAATCAGAGAATTACAAAATAACTTAGGTTGGATGGAAGCTCTGAAGATCATCTGGTTCAGCCTCCCTCTCACCCCATCAAAGCAAGGCCAACTTCAAAGTTAGATCAAATTTCAAAGTTTGGTCACGTTCCTTAGGGCCCTGTTCAATTAAAGCTTTGAATATCTCCTCCAAGGATGGAGACACCACAGCCTTTCTGGGTAACCTCTTCTGCTGTTTGATCACCTTCATGGGGAAAAAAACTTCTTCTTTGTCACAGTGATGTATTGCTGGCTCATGTTCAATTTATTGTCCACCAGGACCCCCAGGGCATTTTCTGCAAAACTGCTTTCCAGTCAGTCCATCCCCAGCCTGTACTGGTGTGCAGGGTTATTCCTCCCAGGGGCAGGACTTTGCCTTTGCTGAACTTCATGAGGTTCCCATCAGCCCATTTCCTCAGCCTGTCAAAGTCCATCTAAATGGCAGCACAAGCAACCGGTCCACTACTCCCAATTTTGAATCAGCTGCAGGCTTGTTAAGGGTGTGTCACGCCTCATCATCCAGGTCATTAAAAAGGATGTTCAACAGTATTGGTCTCAGTGTCAAACAGTGACTTGCCTCTGGCTGAACTTTGTGCTGCTGATCTTTGAGCACTTTTGAGTACCAACAGTTCTGACAGGTTTCAGGCCTTTCAGTCCACCCTACCATCTACTTACCTAACTCGCACTTCACCAGTGTCTGTGAGAATGTTATGGGAGACAGTATGAAAAGTTTTGCTAAAGCTGAGATAAACAACATCCACTACTTTCCCCTCATCCACCATGCCAGTCATCTCACTGCAGAAGGCTATCAGGTTGGTCAAACCTAATTTCTCCTTTATAAATCCATGCTGACTACTCTGAATCACCTTCTTGTCCTTCACCTGTTCAGAATGGTGTCCAGAATTATTTGCTCCATCATCTTCCCAGGGACCAAGATGAGGCTGATCAGCCTGTAGTACCCCAGATCTTCCTTCTTACCCTTCTCAAAGATAGGAGAGACATTTGCTTTCTTCCAGTCTTCACAATCCTTCCCTGATCACCACAACCTTTCAAGAGTGGTCTTGCAAAGATGCTGGCCAGCTCCTTCAGCACCCATGCGTGCATCCCATCAGGTCCCATGGACTTGTGTATGTCCAGCTTGTTTAAATGTTCTCTAACTCGATCCTCCTTCAGTGAGGGTAAATCTTCCTTGCCTCATTTTTTTCCAGTGGTCTTAGGGGCCTCATGGACTTCCCAAAGGCAAGTCTTACACCAGTGAAGATTGAAGTGAAGAAGTTATTGAGTACTTCAGCCTTCCCCATGTCTATTGCAACCAAATCTCCATTCCCATTCAGCAGCAGGCCCATATTTTCCCTAGTCTTCCTTTTGCTGCTGTTATACCTGGAGAAGCACTTCTTTTTGCCCTTCGCGTACCCCGACAGATTCAATTCCAGGTGGGCTTTGTCTTTCTGAACCCCATTCTTGCATACGTGGACCATGCTCTATATTCCTCCTGGGTCTGCTGCACCTGTCCATGCTTCCAACTGTTGTGCGCTTCCTTTTTTATGTCTGAGTTTAGTAGGAACTCCTTGTTCATCCATACACACTTCCTGCCACCTTTGCTTGATTTCCTGTATATTGGGATGGATTGTTCCCAATCAGGAGATCCTGATTTTTTCTCCAAAAAAGCAACCAGGATGTCCTCCTCCAAGCACAAGAACAGTCAATTCCAATGTGCAGGAAATCAAGCAAAAGTCCCACTAATTCAAAGACATTAAAACCACAACATTCGCTTTCTACTATACAGCTGAATTTTTGAAAATATCTATTCAGATTTAGGACATTATCCAGTGATTGTTTAAGGCAAAATCTGCTCTGGCAGAAGGAACCAAGTACTGCAGATTCTCTTCTCTCCGTTACTTAATTTCGTTTTGGGGATATGATTTTTTTGGTGGTAGGGTTTTAAATACTGCACAGACCTTGAACATCTTCCTAGAGTGCCCCTTCCCATCCCAACCTCTGCTTGGGGTTAAGAGCAGCTGTCCTGAGAAAACTGAGATGCTAGTGTAAAGCCTGCCCAGCTAAGTCAAGAGCAAAGCTGAGAGCTCATGCTTGTGGGTATGTGCTCTCATATGGCTCTCCATCCATAAAATAAGGAAGAATAACAATCCCTGGCACCACTTAAATGACATAAGGATACATTAGCTAGTGCTTGTGAAAGATCCAAAATGCGTGCCCTCCATTCACAAATTTCAAGACCCTCTGCTCTACAGCACTGTGACATTAGGAGCTTTCAAAAAAAGAAAAGCTGTTTTTTCTAGCTCACAACTCAGAACTGGTATCTCAGCACAACCAAAAAAATAACAGAATAAAATGTGTTAGTTTAAAATTCAGTGAAGCCTCTATATTTGCGTTACATTTGTTGAGAACTAGGAAGATGAACAAGAACATGATTAAGATGATGCACAGCACCTCATAATTTAATTTCTGCAACTTCATGAACTATTTTTGTTGAAAAAATTCAGAGACAAATTCAGGGTCAGGCAAACACCCTTAACACAAAGCACTGTGCATATTAAAAAAAAAACAGTACAGTAACAAGTGAATTAAAATGGTATCATTGTGTGAAAATATCATGAAACTTCAATAATAAGTGGAACAAACTTCTCATTTATACCACCATAGATCATCACTCTACACAGACGCTCTTTTTTATGTAAAAGTTTATCTTCTTTGCTCTAGCTTACATCACCCAGCAAGGGACCAAAGAAAAAAAAAACCACAACCCTGTCAGAATGTAATAGGATTGTGCTCTACTTCCCTAATGGCTACTGGTGTAAACTGTTCCTGTGTAATCAAGATAGCTTTTCCATGCCAACCACTTCCAAGGTGGATACAATTCTGAACCTGGCAACCTGAACTACTTCTCACCTGCTGTGTGGGAAGGGAAGAGTCAGCCCAGTAGCCACTCCTTCTTTCACAGGCAAGAGGCAGAAGGGTGCCATCACTTTTGGGACCCTTGACAAAGTGGGGAAGGCACCCAAGAAAGGTGGAGAATCTTCATGTGAATATTCTGTATGTGTTGCAAGTTGAATTTTTCAGTTTACAACTGTCATACATGCATTGCCAGGAAGGTCAGAGAAAGTTTAAAAGCTTGAAGAAGAAAGATTTTTATGAACATAAGAACTACCAACATGATTCTTAAGTTTTTCCAACTGGATGTTTAAACTCTTGGGTTTGGCAAATCTGTGAATATCTCTGCAAATGT
>VUYV01000086.1:3164920-3232147 GCA_008711295.1 Anarhynchus alexandrinus | reverse complement strand
TTTAAAAAAAAAAAAAACAACCAAAAAAACCCAAACTTGTAAGTTGAAGAAGCAACAACAAACTCCACATTTTTTTAATTATTGTGGTTTCCATTTTTCTTTTCCTGTTTCCTCCTACATGTGATTTTAATATTTGAATGGTTTTAATGAATCTTGAGTCCCAATCCCACAAGCTGCTCTGTGAGTGGCTATGCAGAATCCCACTGGCATCTGCCTGACCAGATCAGCTGCAGAACACGATCTTTGCTTAAATGATACTCAGATGCAATTACTTAGAGGGAAGTTCCTCAAGTGGTTAACAGGCACTTAATGGATAAATAGTTCTTGAGGTTTTCTTTTTCATCCTTTCTCATTTTAAGCAATGCAAGCCAGGTGAACCTCTGGAAAAATATACTGTATAGTAGGGACACAAGTCAGGGCAAATGAGAGAACTAAATCCCTCAAACAGTACGACAAGGGAAAGTGATGAAAGACTGTACGGCTGATGTGTCCACAGTGAGGGTTTATTACTTTAATCATACAATCCTTACAAATGAAACCTAGGTTTGATTGCTTATGATTAGTCTAAGTTAATCGTTAGAGTTGGAAGTCTAGAATTGGACTAGAATTCATACCAAAGTCAGAAGAAAAGTAAGGTGGCTTGACTGACAAAACATTTTAATCATTAAGTGGCTTTTATTGTTGGGTCTTTTATGGTTTGGTTTTTGTTGTTTGAATAGGACCCTTCTCCTTTGCTAAGCCCATAGCATGGCTTGGGTTAGCATAGTTCAGTTCTCATAAAAGTTCTGGAAGCTGCTAGTTGGTGAGCAGTCACAAGAACTCAAAAAAAAAGCAGGGGCTGTACAGTTGCAGTTTACTTGGGGTTGAATATGTAAAAGTTTCCTTTCCTACAGCATTTAGTTGGCAGGCTCAGCAAACAAGAAATCCAACGTGCTACTGAGCTGCTGCCATTACGAATATGGTGTTTAGTACAGACGGCTCGCTGAAAGGTTGGCAAGAGTCTGTACAAGAACCACATTAGCCTTGAGTTCTGCTCGTGGTGAAACCAGGGACATACAAGCCTTTATATTGTCTTTCTGAATTGAATTCCTTCTGCTTCATGGACTATAAGACACTGAATATTAGCTGGGATTTTCTGTAGAGAGCTTTGACTCTGAGATGAATTTACTGTCTCTATTCCTGATGGCCATTCAAATCACACTACACATACCAACTACTGGGTTCAGAAGATAAATCACTGAACATCCATTGCAATACTTTTCATTACTGTCACCAAAAAGATATAATGATAAAGAAGCAGAATTCCACTAAGAAGTATCGCTTTCTGCGTGCAGCTTTGAGAGACAGCACGGTGGAGGAACACTGGTAACTATGAACATGCAGTAACAGTTACAACACACCTACTTTCATTTAATAACTTTTGTCATTTTGTTTTCCTTTATTTATGCATTGGTAATCTAAATTTTACAATCTCTTGTTGAGGGCTGAGAAACTAAAGAGCCTTATCCCATGGGAAAATAATGCATTATCAGGTACAACCTTCTGGTAGACTGCTATAGTAACGTTTTGCCCAGATGCTGGCTACATTGGCTGACTCAAGTTCCTATATCTAACACGTGGCAGAAGGAAAACCAAAACAATACAACCAAAAATATCTAATTAGAATATTCAGATAGGTTTGTATCAGGTGTGATAAAGATTACAGATGTATTTTGAAACATTAAGAGCTCTTTCTGATGACAAGCTGTGAGTGCTCCAATTTAGTTTGTATTTTTAAAACAAATCTTACGGAAAATGACATGCTGGCCTTCAGGCACTATACTGAGTTCAGCTAACTAATAAGCTAAATTGATTTTTCTTCACAAAGGACGCTTGATTTGATTGATTTGGAAGGAAAAAAAGTGACATTGCTGATAGCATTAGTAGGGTGAGATTTTAACTTTGGGAGAGAAACACAGCACAGCGGTGTACTGAAAAGAGCAGAGCTTTTTTATTGCTATGTTGAATGCTTTTTTTACTTAGATGGTACATCTGCTAAACATTTTTCAGAAGTTAGAAGCTCTTCTAAATCACAGTGGTAGCAGGAAAAAAGACTGACTCCAACAACACCACCAGGATTCAGAACTGCTCCATTCATGTGTTGTTTCCTAGATAGGTGCATTGAAATGAAATGTTTACGTAATAGCCACTGAAAAAAAAAATCAGAAAAGCCCTTTCTGCCTCGATATTCAGTTTCCTGATTAGAAACAAAATTAGACTTAGCTAATAAGAAGTAGGGCATTTAGCCTTTAATTGGTGTGCAAACAATTAATGCCTTTTACACAGAGCTGCCTAGGGTTATTCCTCAGTTTCGTGAACACACATTTTTTTCCCAGCCTGTTTTCCCTTCCCAAAGTAGATGGATTAGCTAGAAAACTATAAGAACACAGAAGCTGTCACAGATATCTATTGGAGAATACTGGTTTTGCTTTTTATACTTAAGGAACTGTATCTACATTTGAAGTCTAACCAACTGCTGTGGGAACCTTCCCCTGCCCCACCCCCAATACATATTTTATAAGTTGGGAAAAAAACAGAACTGACTGCTCCAAATAACCTAATTTTGTTCTGTGTATGTTCTATATTGCACCACATTTCCAGGCAGTGGTTTAGTGTGCCCTGCATACACTCTCTCATGCATAAAATGGGAAGATAGAGCCTAGTGGCATTCCTGCGGAGACCAGAAAAATCAAAGACAACCTCAGGAATTACTGAGAACTTATTTATTTATTTAAACTCTTACATATACTCTCCGAGAAGTCACTGCATTAAATATGATAGCAGAAAGAGAAGATAGTTACAGAACTTGCTGTTCAACTTTTAGCCAGGAGTGATGCTGCAGTTTCACGAGGGGCAGGAGAAAGGAGGACTGGACACAAGTAAGGAGCAACTTACTTGTACCCATCCCACTGAATCAGCGGGGCATGCCAGGAGCACGCTTCCCATTCAAAACCCCTGATCTCCTGGAGAATGGGACTGAAGCATGTGGTCAGACAACATGCTGCAGTAGTCTCCATTTCCATACCCAAATCAGCTTTCTGACCTTTCTCCATCCCTTCTGCCCTACATCAGCCCTCAGCTTTCACCTCACTACATGTACCGTAACTAATCCAGCTTTCCCGACTGTGGCCCTCCTTGCACATGAGGTGATGTCAGGAAAATACACCTTTTGCCATCTGCTGTCAACAGTAGCTGCATCACACCCATGGTGGGGGCCTGAGGGATGCCAACCAAGCCTTGCGCCTCTCAGTTTCACGTTTTCTGTGGAAGGAGTGGCCGTACCCCGGCAGCCACCTTCTGCACCTGCGCTGCCACCGAGGGGAGCTACGCCTCAGCCAGGGCAGGGACCTGCTCTTCATGGAGTGAAAGCTCAGGGAGGCCCACCATCAGCACAAGCGTGAGTCACTGGTGTTTGGTTGCTCCCTGAAGCACAAATAAATTAAAACTCAAAACAAACAATTTCTGTCAGGTATATTTCCCTGTTGCCACAATATATAGAGAGGTATTCACTACAAGAATAACAGTTTCTTCCAAAGTACTTTCTCTGTTTAATGTTATTTGCTGTGGCATAAGAAAGCACCACCACCATTCCCAAACTGCTCCTGTGGAAATTATATAATTCAAGAATGAAAGACACAGGAGTAGGTGAATGAATAACAAAGATACTGATTGCATTCAAATACAGCAATTTGCAGAAGTAAAACCAGAACCCACTATAATGTCCTCTAAATCAAATATTTGTCAGAAGTTTTCCATGAGATAACAGAGAGTCTGATGGGTATTCTCAAAATCATGTGTACCCCTTTATCAACACGTATCTTGTACACACATAGCAGGAAAAAAGTCGTCCTAGTGTTTCCATATCAAAACAACCATATAGCTTCCTTTCTTTTTACCACTTACAAAATAAAACTGCATGAGTTTTCCTCTTCTTTGTATATTGACTCAAGATAGAAGAGAATATTCTGATTGAGACTGATCTGGGAAACACATTTCAACAGAGATGCTGCCCCTCAGACACAAGGGATTACAAAAATATTCCTCATGCATATGTTAGTCACTAGATAAAAAGAATTTGCAAAATCAATATAGTGAAAAAGAAACCAACAGAACACTTTCTAAAACAGATATTTTCTAATCCTCTAGCTATGCATACTCTTATTATTAAAAATGCTGAACTATCTGCATGTATTCAAATTCACTGCCTGCATACTTCTTTGCAAACAAACTATGTAATTATTTTCTAACACTTCACAAACTTTTGATTCCAGGCTTGTTATGATCTTGAAAAAGGCAGGCTGCATTTAGACATTACTACTAAAAGTCATACATCATAAACAGTGAATTCCCAGTACAAGTCTTCGAGAGGGAAGCAAGACTAGTTTCACTGCAACATCTGAGGAAAACAAAACAAAAAAAAAAAGCCAGGTGTATCTATCATCCTAAATCCCTTCTTGTCCAAAGATCAGAAACTGCTCAGTGTTAGAAAGTGTATCACTCCCATCCTACCAAAGGCGACCTCCAGAACAGGTACTTCTTGTGGCACAGAGGCAGAGATTTTCAGGAGTCGCTACTATCCACCCCGTACAGCTGCTGTTTAGTTACAGCAAGTATGACCGAGTATTACAGCTAAGACTAACATCATGGGGACAGGCCTAACCGGGGCTTAATATAATCCTAAAGAATCTGCCAGCGGAGTTTTTACTTGCCTTTACAATCAATCTTCCAAGTTAGCCACTTTCTCCAGTTTTTGCTATGAAATTCTCTCAAACTTCACAAAACAAAATCAAGGATTGAGATAAAAAT
Organism: Anarhynchus alexandrinus; assembly: GCA_008711295.1. NCBI lineage: Eukaryota > Metazoa > Chordata > Aves > Charadriiformes > Charadriidae > Anarhynchus > Anarhynchus alexandrinus. The sequence goes on along the minus strand of VUYV01000086.1, from coordinate 3,227,302 downwards.
CCCTTCCATTTTTCACTTCCCTTTAACCTTCAATCTTAGTGAAATAGAACAGAGGAGATAATTACAGACAGAAGTTGCATTTTAAGCAAGCTTCCTCTTAAAAGGAGCAACCCAGTTTGAAGAAAATTGATTCAGTAGTTTAAAGTGCTTAATAGCTAAAAGAAGTAAACTTAAAGCTTATTACTTTCTTTGTTCCATGTAAAACGTGGTTCAGCACTAAGTCCATTTCTTCCCTGAGCCAACAATTTTGAATTTTTGGTTTTTGGAGTGGGGATCTCCCATTGGAAAAGACAGATATAAAAAGCACAACCCTGCTGCCTATAAATTTGCAGCTTAGTAACAGGCTTTACAAGTTATCTATAAAGTCTCCACTCTCCTTCAAAAGAGGTTGTCTAAGACGTTGTCTGCATGTTTTGTGACTTTTCATTGTTGATGAAATGGGGACCACAGGATAAAATAGCAACATGTTATTAGATTTTCATCTTCAGTGAAATTTTAAAATGAGTCAGATCTAAAAAATGTGTATAGTATGCCATACTTAGGATGTTCTAGTTCCAATATATAGTATAATTGTATTCCTTGATCCTGGTCATGCCTGAAATCATGGACAGAGAGAAATAAAAGCTGAGTTTTCAACCATACAATGCTGTATTTCCCAACTGCATTTACTGAGTTTTCCCATCCTGCAGTTGCATTCTGCTAGCTTTTCACATCCAATGGATAATAAAAGACGTAACCACAACCACCTGGTTACACATTCAAATTAATTCAATCCAGATATAAATAGCCTCAATGTAAAAACATGAATTCACAAACTGCTGAGAATTCAGTATCTCAGTTCACTGCTGGGATTAATTTCTTTTCAACAGACTGGTTGTCTAGAGAATACCCATAATGCAGTAAATGAAAACATGTGTGTTACTGCCAGCAGTGAGAATTCATGAAACTGTAACGGATGGATATTCAAAAACCAGAACCATGGTGGGAAAACCAATGCTTTGGCAGTCACTGGAATAGGAATGATAAAACTAAAGATTCCTGTTTACAGCTGTATTTTCCTCTCACTTAAAAATGAAATAAACATTGTCTCATATGAAGCTTAATCAGGGGGATATTTCCAGCTAGAGGTGCTTCAAAAACAGAAGGTTCAGATTTTTGCCTGGTTGCAAAAAATGTGGAGTGGGTAAACTACAGGAAAAGAGACTTGACTCTCCCTTTAATATAAAGAAAAAGTATGTACCTCAGTGTATAGAACATAAATATTTTTTGGCTCTTTTAAAAATGGCAGAAGCAGTCTGAGCATTTCATATTACCCCATTCTATAGATACCTCAAAAGAATTATATTTGAACTTTCTTAATACTTTTAACAGTAAATTATTCAGGTAGAGGGATACAGGATGCTTTATAAACACTTAACTTTGAATAACTTGTCTGACAGAAGTTGACAACAGCTGCTAATAGTATCAAGTTATACAGATAATTTGTCTTGGCTTTGCATTTTCAGTTCCTTTCCCTTCCCTTATAAGGCATTTCAGTATGATCTCCATTTCTTCAGTTTGCACATGCGTATTTCTGACTGTCACAGTGCACCTGTCATTCAAGAATTTAGGTCTGTAAATGCCAGCAGGTACCAAAGTGAAACACAAGAATCTGACTACAGACAGAGAATGCAAAATAGCACAATAGGTGCTGATGCCAGCTAAAGTTCTGCTTGCGTTCAAAACAGCAGCTACTGCCTGGCTTAGTAGTTCAAGGTTAATGTGACAAAAATAATCAATGAAGTTAGTAACCCAGCATTTCTGACTTACTAGAACCATTATTTAGAGCGTTTGCAACAAAAATCTTGGATCTGGGCTACTTTGGACTCTCGTAAAAGAATTCCTGCAGTGAAGGAACACTTACATCCCTACATAGCACTACGTTCTTGCTAGCGGTGGAAAAAAAAATAAAAGAAAACATCAAGGCACATTAAACAGAGTGGGTCTGAGTAAATGTTATGATTAATCAGAGACAGTTTATTGAATAAAAGCATCCCAAACAAATGACACATGAGATAAACCCAAGCTTAGTATGGCTCTAGGGGACAAAGTCCTAACCAAGCCTAAATATCTATTTATCAGATGGTTTTGCAGCTTATGAAGCCTCATCCCATGGGATTACACTAGCGCTTCCAGATATCTTTAACTGTTAGAAATAAATGTAAATGCTTAATCTTTGGCAAGGAACTCCACTAAAATATATAATTCCTCGTATTAGAGAAAATGGTTATTTTGTGATTACTGCACTCAGCTTACTCCCAAGAAACCACTTCTTTTTTGCAGTTCTGGTACAAAACTCTTGTGTCACCCCTCAAATCACATCCCTTAATCTCTCTTCTTTTGCAAAGGATGAATGGAAGTAGAGAGAGAACAATTCTCTCTTCTCTGTATAGATTACAAATCTGAATATTAAGCAGGAACTTTCTATCCCTGTCTGTAGCTACTGTGTCTAAGACCACAAGTCAGTGTATTCCAGGGGCTGTATGATGTGCATTATTGATTAACTCCAAAATGCAAATAATAATTTCCAATGCTAACGCATATATGTTAAAATACATTTTCTGAAACTTATGTTTTACAATAGCAGGAACACTGAAAGCTGTGCTAGTTAAAACATCAACCTTTCTTCCAAGCAGTTTAAAATCACAAAATCTAACATTAATTTGTCCAATTACTTCCATCAAGTCCTGTAACAAAATTACCACTCAAAAGTAAAAAAAACAAAAGACACCTCTAAGACATGTAATTCTGTAAAGACTTCTGGCAGTAATTCTATTGTTTCAGAACACGTGCATGGCATCCAGTCGACCTAGTCCCACGTAGGAACTGGCTCATGTGTCAAAGGTTTCTATACAGTTGATGATAGGTGCCTTTGAAGCCTTCTTGATAAGAGATCCTATATCTTTATGTTCCGCATGTGGCAGGAGTTCAAATGCAGTTTTATCCTTTAACTCCTGGCGCATAGGAGTGGATTGTCCACTGCTGAGAGTTCACCAGCTAAATAGTAAAAGTAACCTAATGCATACAGTGAGATTTCCTTGCCAACCCTACATGCCTCAAAGTGACAAGTGTACATGTGGGGCCCCACAGAGCGATTGTCAATACAGCCATCAATGATCTAGAAATTGTGAGGGTGACCAAGTACTGGCACAGGTTGCCCAGGGGGGTTGTGGAGTCTCCATTCTTGGAGGTTTTCAAAAGCCATCTGGACATGGTCCTGGGCAACTGGTTCTGGGTGGCCCTGTTTGAGCAGGGGGGTTGGACCAGATGACCTCCAGAGGTCCCTTCTAACCTCAGCCAGTCTGTGATCCTGTAATGTCATATACCAATACACATACTCTCTCTCAGTTTCTCTTTAAATAGTGTATTAACACAACACTACTGCTTGACTAATATAAAATCTAACTTCTGCTCAGTGATCTGGAATTTGAAACAGATTACCTAACTGTAGGAGAGAAATGAGACATTTTAATATTCATCAGGTTTATTTTGCCTATTCACTGTATTCTTTTAATGCAACCCACAGAGCTAGATTTGTGGCAGAAGTCTATAGCAAAGCTACCTCCCTCTCAAAAACAAGCAACACTTTTAGCTCCCGTACCCAGTAGCGAGTGCTTCTCTAGGTTTGTGAGTTCCTCTGCCCCCACGCAAAAGGGACATACAGACTAAGGCCAAGATTTTTCTCTCTGCTCTTGAGCTTTTCCCATGTGGTTAGCAAAAGTTTGAGACAAACTGGCAACACATTCCTGCTCTGCTTCAAGTAGCTGCCCTGTTGTGAGAAAGTGCCGCTGTACAAAAGAACAGACAGAACTGGGATTCCAGCTTAATTTCCTTTTTCAGCTGGAGACATTAGAAGTCTGACAACACACAGAGTAAAAAACAGGAGAGATATTTAAGTGCTCTCAGCACTTGGACCCAAAGTAAAAATAAGCAATTAAAGCTTCCTATTTTCTTCCTCCAAATGAAACTAGGGACGATTTTTTTTAAAAAAATGTTAACCTCTCCTTATATACAATTCTTCAATGTATGACAAATTCTATAAAATGTTGTCCTTATCATAGATTACAGATACAGATTGCTCAGTAAGAAAATAGCTGGTCAGATTTTGTAACTAAAAATATACTCATTTTCTTGGAAGTAAAACTGAAAAATAGCTAAGGATTTTTAAAAAACTGAATATACAATCAATATCCTGCTGAACAGGATGCAGAGGTCTTTATGATGCATTACCTGTTTCTGACACCACTGAATGCACGTGTTTTGAACATGCCCTCTGCTACCGAAGATGCTTTCTTACAGCTGGGGTTTCAACCCTTATGTTTATGTTAACATAAGATTAGCACTATTCCTCCTTCCCTCTCTTTCACACATATACGGCTTTGAAGCCTCAAGCAGTTGCGAGTCTAAAAACAAGGGCTGAAATTCCTTCAACTTGCTAAGAGAAACCTGAGCTGTGTCCTTTCCCTCTTCTCTGAACAACTGAAAAAGCACAATAAATTCCCAACCCTCCTCCCAACCTTTGCCCACCGAGCTCTACTAGCAGCTGAAGTGGGCCTGCAAGCTGCAAAATAAATCTGCAAGCAAAGACTACACAGCATGCTTGACAAAAAGTCAAAGTTACTTTCAACATATCGATTAGTAGTTACGTCTACATTATACACATAAAGTATTCCCATATTTTAAATTACTTCCAGTGTGAATGTGCTTGCTGCTAATGAAAGTTAAGGAAAAACAGACTTCAGATGGATGTACAACACAGCTCACTCACCTCTGTATGGTTCTGCTATTTTGAGGCAGATTGCTTATCTACATCAAACAGTGCCAGATAATCTTTAATCTTGTGAAGTGGACGAAGAGCGACTAAGCGCTAAAAACAGCACCTATTATAACAACCTGTAATCTTAAACCACAGCCATAACCAGTTCATTTAGGGGTCAAAAGTATTTTTTTATTTTTATTAACACATCTGATTCACTGTGAATTAGCACAAAAGTACCAGAGCTTATTTTAATTTTGCCAGTTTGGGAAAGGAGCGTAAACTGATACCAGCATTCAAGGTTTTTTTCCCAATTCTACCCAAGAGGTCAACCAAAAGCAATTCAGAGCAGTATTTCCTGCCTTTGAAAGGTCAGTCCAGACAACATAGATATTTAGTCATCTTCATAAATGGTGACCTGAGTCTTGGACATGGAGGCTTAGTACGACTATGTATTCAAAGAATTATATTATCTGAATGCATATTTGAAATGGTTGAACCTTTGTGACATGTTTGTTTCAAATATCTTTCAAGTACACAAAACTCCATCACCACAAATCCTCTGCACTTACTGTTAATATTATCTTCATCTTCAGTACTCGTGAAAAACCTGGGAGAAGGTCTGTTCCAAAATACAGTGGAGGTCACTGAATGTCATCTACAAACACAGAACCCAGATCTGGTGTGTTCTTTGAGTCTATATAAGCCAGTAGGATTCCTTCATTACATTACTGAAAACACCTTCTGGACCACCAACTTCAAAGCTTAAATGAGGAGCTTCACTTTATCAGCGAATGGAGCATCCACACAGCATTTGTTGGGAGAGTTCATTCAAGGAAGAGTATAGGGAAGAACAGGCTATAAATCAATGACCTGAGGCTTGGTTTGTTTCAAATCCTTGCACCTCAGCACATTTGGTCATCCACCTCCAAAATATATACCTATTTTCATGCTAATTGCTTGTGCCTTAAAGCTGTTTTCACCTGCTTGCTTTCTGAAAACGGATAATGAACTGGATAGTGTTGTGTCAAAACTTGGTATAATGAAACGGTGCGCACTGTTCTAGTGCTCTCTCTTTTCTGAACTTGCCAATTATAATGTGAATTCCTTTCTTTTCAATTATCTTTCCTGGTAACCCACACTGACATCTTCACTTGACCTGTACTCATTAGGACAAGAAAGGACAGTCAAATAAGCTCCAAACTCTAGGTTATGTACAACTGTCACATCACGATTTTAACCAGTGAGACACCACCAGTCTGCAAGCTGTTTAAAGCAGGACAAATACTGGTGCAGTTACTTTACTTGTTTGCAACCTTTAAGCAAGCAGATTCTTAAGCTACCCCAAACCATGGAGGCTCTTGGGTGGTTAATTACTCATATAAAGTCAGCCCTTTACCACTTTCCAGTTGGTGGCCTGGGCAGACTTGAAAAGTGCGCTTTCTGCTTTATTTTTTTGGTTAATGGCCCACCTAGTTAAAATACTGCAAGAGTCTGTGCCTTCCCTCTTCCTCAGCAAACTCAGCAGGCGCTCTGCCAACTCCTCCTTTTTGGTTGTGCGGGAGAACAAGAACATCCTGCTGCAGCAGCCAGCTGGCTACCTTCTCCTGTCAAGGACTTAATATACTTCCATAAAGCATTCAGCTGTTGCTGGATGAGAGACAGAGTGCTCTATAGTGCCTTCTTCAAACAGTCCTCCTCCTTGACTAACACAGACTGAATGGTTGAAAGAACCATATGCAAAAGGAACAGGCATGAGGGTATGAACACAGCCTTCATTCTTTGGATAATCAAAAGTCACCTAATTCATCTTAACCTTCAAGCTAAACATTTTCTTTGCAGGACAAAAGCTCACCGGACAAAAGTTCATGCAAACTTGAAAAACCTTCAAGCTACTTACAAGTTTTATTGACTTCTCATCATACTTAGCTCAAGCTTGGCTCAATAAAAGCTTTCTTGTACCAAGGATGAAAATGTTTCCACTCTCTTAAAAAGAATGCAAGAAAACCAAACATTTCCAATTTTGTTTTAAGCATGAACATTCCCTTTCTATGTCTCTATCTCAAACACTGCATCACTAGAAACTGAAAACGAAAGCATAGAAGAATAAGCAGGACTAGCCTTGCCAATTCTTACCTTATTTTTTCCATGAATCACAAATTCAGACAGGACTGGAACTTCTGTTGCCACGGTAGCAGGAAGCCTACCTTTGTGGTTATTTGGAATTACCTTGTTGGTCACTTCAGTTGGATGCTGGGAAACTTGCTCCAACTGCTCTTGCCTCACTTGCCTGCCCTTCTGGAGAAGACAGCCTATCCTACAAGAGCCAGACTGCATCGTCCTCCATCTCCTCTCCAAGGGTCAGCACTCACACGGCAAGCAATACTCAGCATCCTATGGCAGCTCTTCCCTGGGCAGCTGGCAACAGGCTAAAATAGGGGCAGGAGCCTTGGAAAGGAGAAGCTGAGCCCTGGAATGGGCAAAAAGAGGACAAAAAAGCCACAGGGCTCCTGCTCTGGTGTGAAGATGGGGGCAGCAGAGAGAGGAAATGAGCAGATGTGAAGCCAAGCAGGAGATGAACTCCCTCAAGCATCCAGGGGGCAGGCAGTTCCTGGAGGGGATCAAAATCCCCCAGTCTTTCTACATTCCGAGAACTCAAAACATTAAACTGCTTCTCAGACAAACAGGTTCAAAAATCAAAATAAACCCAAATCATAGTTCTTTTCTCCATGACTTGCGTTTTCAGAAGCCTGGGTTTCTTTTTAAACTGCTGCAGCTTGCAATGTTTAAAAGTATGGAACTGGCACAAGCTGATTTGCACCACCTTACTGTTAAGTTAACCACTTAGGTTTTGGTTTGGAAATCAAGTGTCCATTGTTTTGGGATATCTGTAATGGCCTGTACTGATTTGGTTATTTTGGATATTTTTATTGAAGGTATTTTCTTCACTCAAATATATTTTAGACCATTGTAATTTGAATTCAATATATTATTTAAAAGATCATTTTCGCAACACCTATATTGATACTGCCAAAATTAAAATTAACAGATCAGTCCTTTTCTGCCATTACAGAACATGGAGAGAAAGGAACAGGCAGTTATGCTATGGCTGCACACACAACTTTACAGCTCTATACACAACTGTGCCTTAGCAGTATCTTAGCTACAGCTTTTAGTTCACATTAATCATATTAATGTAACAGACTTGCAATTTGCAGTAATTTTTAAGAGCTACATCATTAACTCTGCGATGTGTAAGCATCTGATAGGAGGCAACTAAACAGAGGAGTGAGTGAGGGATTCTGCTTCCAATTCTGACACTGACTGTGTTGTTCAGTCACTGCTATTTTCTAGTGCTCTTCCTTTATGTGACTGTCATGCTGTGATGTTTAAGACACAAATGCATCAGACCACCAGCGTTGCAAGTACAGCTCAAAAAAAAAAAATTAATTCAGGAAAGTTACAGATTTATTCAAGTCCAGAACAATTCTTTCCCCCTTCTCTTAATGTGCTTTCTTATACATTTGTGTCTGCAGATGTCCCCTTTTCCCACCTATCCTACCCTTTTTCCATCACTCTTGCCTGCATTTGATCTATCAACAGAATAGATTTGCCCTCCTCTAAACAGACCCATCTTCTTCACCTACCACTCCGCTAGTTAGTCAATGACCAAATAGATTATTTTTCACTAAAACGTAATCATCCCCAATAATAATAATCGGCTTGTTTTTGTGATGCAGTTTAAATGCAATAGCTCAAACCTTAAAAAGCAGAGATAAGGGGAATAGTTGATGAAACTAACGCACCAGTTTAGAGGAGGTAAAAAAAGGCAGCAAAGTGCTAGAACTTTCTGCCACAGAAGACTGTGGAGGTAGGAGGCATCAGCAGGTTCAAAAGGGACTTTGGATGCTGGGGAATAATGAGAGAAAGTCAGAGGGGCGAGCTCATGTGCCAGAGTGGGAGACAAAACGTTAAGCCAGAAGGACCACCAGCCTTACTCAGGGCATTTATGCTTCCATGAAATGATTTTATCACAGAGGGTCGGGGTACACAGAAACAACATAAGAAGAAAATGAAGCCAACAAGCTTACTATCTGGCATGCTAGGAGAGTTGTCACATCTTCAGCTGTACCCCAGGGCTACCCTTGTATTTGTAAATAAAAGAGGATGAGGGAGCGACCCCAACCCCAAAGACTAGAAATGCATGTACTGACTTGCAGGTCAGGACGAGTCCTCACCCAAAGCTAGAATTAACTCAGAGAGATCTGCTTGAAACAGCCTAAAACACAGCCAGAAACCCAGCTAACAACTAAGGAGTGTGGAAAATCATGGGCCTAGTGCTCCAGCTCGCTCTCTGATCCACTTAGCCACCAGTATAGGAATGCAAAAGAAACCTACTCCAAGACTGAGGCCTGACACCAAAGGCATTCCCTTTACAGAGGAGGGCTCCACTTGTTGCTACAGTGCTCTTCAGGGCCAGAATACTGTGCACAATTGTGACAGATGCAGAAGAGTAAAAAAAAAAAAAAAAAACCTTATGTGTTGAGGTAACAGAGCTTTATACGTACCCAAGCACTTCATGTCCTAGCGCAGTGGTTTCCAGACCATAGCAACAAGCGCCCAGGAATCCATGGACCATTTCTACAAGAAGTTAGTGCATTGATGCAGTATTGCCTTCTACACGCATGACCTTTTAAAAGGAATTTGCACTATCACTAGACAGCTTTTCAGGGCCTTCAAACACCCCCAGATGAAAACAGCAGTAACTGGAAACACCCATTCACCCGGGAAGTATCAATGTGAGGGTCTGATGGCTATGAAGGACAAATGAATTACCTGTGAGTGGTGCTACGATGTTTGCAGGAGAGGAGGACAAGTTACTTATCTTCAGGAATAATCATGATTCACAGTCAAATTAGGCAGGTATCTCCCGTTAAATGACCATCTCCCATTAAGACATCTTGCTAATTTGAAATAGAAAACTTATATGTTAACACCTACGCTATCAACAGATTAAAAATATTAATTTGTGCTAATTATTTTAGTTATTTAATCCTTTCATGCTACTTCACTGTCAGGTGAACAAGCTCCATTTTCAAGTAATTATTTAACAGGCAGTAGCTAGTGAATTAATTCTGAGTGCTGAAGGAGTTAACTTTCAGTTTAACTCTCAGTAAAATCCGACCACAGAGGCTGAGCTCTTGAGTTCTGGGTTTCTTCTTCCTCCCCCACAGCATCCTAAATAGAAGCAGCTCAAATGGGAAAGAAAACCCCACCATATCCAAAACACATACAACCAATTTACTTCACAGCTATACCTATATGGGAAATCAGTCATTTCAGTGCAACTAGCAACAACAGTGTTAGCTGACCCCTCAAAGATTTGTTCCCTCAGCCCAAGAAAATGCTGAACTGTTTCCTCAGTAACCTTTTGTCACTTCTCCTGGCTAAGTTGTGCGTATGTGATCTTCCCTGTAATGAAACACAAGCAGCACAGATCCAAAATGCTCTGCAGAGAAGCGACCTTTCCACTGAAAGGCATATAACCGTTCAAAGTTATTTGTTTCACAGAACAGATACAAAAAGAAATGGCAACGACTAGACTCAGCTTACGTTAGTGAAACAAAAAGAATACCTGCTCCTAATTCTATTTCTCTAACAAGAGCAATACACTTTGACTTGACAGAAAAAAAAAGGCTGAAAACTTAGCTCTTCCACAGCTGGTGTGAATCCAGGTTTTCATGAGCTTTTCAGAGGGAAGTTGTTGACTTTTTTTTAAGCAGCTGCAGTTATGAAAGTCTCCCCTGTTCACAGAGCCTGCTCTCCTCCAGCTTGATGTTTCTACCTTGCTCTTCCTAAGATTGCCAAAATCACAGAGTTGAACATGTTGTGACACAATCAGCCATTTGAAGCGTCTGCTTTCCACTTCAGTTCTATTTTTAGAATCCTCCATAGTCTTTCAAAGCACACATACTCAAAGTTAGACTTTGACATGAAGTAAAAAATTAAGAAGAAAAGCTGAAGGGTTTGACAAACTCTAGAACTTAAGCAAGCTTATGACATCTCTCATTTATAAAATGACTACTGCCTCGTTTCTTTTATAAGCCCACAGATACAGCTGCAAACACCCATTTGCCACACAGAAACCTGAAGCTTTCTATCTCAGAGTTGCCGGTCTCAGGCTTAAAAGTGGCAGATCTTCAACTGGTAACTCTAAACTTCAGCTAAAGATCTCAAAGAAAAAAGATCCTAAGACACAACAGTTCTGAATCCTTATAGTTAGTGTTTGTTAGGGACCTGGAGCAATCTGCTCCCTCCTGGCCCTGCCTTGAGGGAAGAGCTAGAAGACGCTACCTCCAGAGGTCCTTTCCAATCTATAACATGCTATGAGCAAGTACTCAAGCTCTCTCATGAAAAGTGTTTTCTTTTGCCAGCCACCAGTGTTTGTCCCTAAGTGCAAAGGTGTTTCTGAATTACTCTGGAAGATCTAAGAGCACAAAACGCTGGGCTACATTTATTTCTGGTTGCAGTATTAATCCGTGTGAATCCAACACTAGAAACTGCTTGATAAAGTCCTTTTATAATTCCTGTAAGATATCTTTTTATATAAGGTTTGACAAAGCGTTCTTTCACATCAGTTTACATGTATTAACTTACTTAATTCTGCAAAATCCCTTTTATTTCAATTCTGTTCAGCAAAATTGTGGTATCTGAGATTACTTTTAATAGGCAACGCTTTCAGAGGAGACCCCCTGGATCACATCATCGCATAACGTAACTCGGCTTACGTCCAGTAACTCCAGACAACCTAAGGCAATGAACAGTGGGTGAAGATCTGGCTTATCGCTGCCAGTAATCAGAAAGGGAAGGTGTTCCCCTAACTTACAGTCAGTACAGATCCAGTATCAGCTGCTCTGCCCAAATGTGCTCCTTGTAAAAGACCAGAAAGAGAGCTCTGTAACACAGTATTACAAGGAGCTATACAACTTGTCCATATACAAAGATGGATGCTTTCTAAGAAAGGACAAAACTGAGAAGTTAGATGGGGGTGAGATGACAGAAGGGAATTAAACTGAGCATCTGCACCAGGTAAAGAACCAATGAAATGTGAAGAGTCGTTTAAGAGCAAAAGATGTGCCCCTGTAGACATGAAGGACTAGCCTCTGAATGCTAAGCAACAAATACTGTCCACTATCTGCTAAATGGAGATTATTACAAATAAATTCAGCAAGAACCACATGAAGATACTATGGCATGAGAACAGGACCAGAATTATAAAAGCAAGGCAAACTGAAGAAAAAAAAAAAAAAAGAAGAAAGGACTCCAGGTTCAATCAGTAAACCAGGTGAGAAGGTAACAGTAAAAGAAATGAGGAGAAAAACTGCCTACTGCTGTGCGCTGCATGAATATTTGCATCTGCCAACAGGCCATCAAAAAGCAAATTGGCACTAAGTCACAACTCACCATTTGCTATTTATATTCTGGCAGCATTATGTTTGTGCAATACCTATCAGTCAAAGCCTCCTTTTTGGAGGTGGGGATAAGAAAAGAAGATATTGTAATCTACTTCTGCTATCGCTGTTTGTATTCGCTGAGCTACCTGGTGCTTGATGTGTGCCTCATGCATCACTTTTTATTCAAAAATTGACATATTTATGCAGGAATGATTTTAACACACTAGCCTTATTCAAATACATACAAAGACTTTGGCAGACGTTTTCAGCCATGCATTTTATGTGATTTATGCATTGGCATGCAAAAGCAACATTTAATTGTGCGTGCGTATTGTAATCACAGCCTTGTCAAGGCACCTCGTTGGAGCAGTGGAGGAGACAGGCTTACAGGTAAGCAGCCCATTACTAATTCTTTCTGAAGGCTTTTAAACCTGGGAAATGGTGGAGCCCCTTTTGATTGTACCAAGATTAGACAAAGACATACCGCTTTTATCACGTCATCCTAGTTGTAGGGTTTTTTAGTTTATTTTAAACCGGTCAAATTTCACTTTAAAAACACAAATTATATTACGTAAAATTTGGATGGCTCATTCCACTTGCAGAGTTTGGGCATGGATGAGAATTTGACTATGCCATTGCAGAAAGCGTCCCTAGTACTGCAGCGCAGATAGAGCCTTTAAAAGGGATGAGCACTTGCTCCTCTATACAGCCCAACACGACTTGTAATACAACAACCTGATATTGCTCTGAGGAAGGAGATCATCATCAGAATGAAGTTGGTTGAAGACCTAGGAGATACACCCAGGACTCCTGCATCTTTCTGCACTGCTATCTCCTGTTTGGAGAATATCAATAGCAAGGAATTGAACCAACAGTTGCAAAGGGCTGTGGAGAGGCAGACAGGACAAGGAGGATAAGCAATATAACGTGGCATGTACTAGTGCCAAGCAAGGAAGGAACAAGAGATACCAATGAGAAAACCACATGCTAAAATATGAACCGATATAAAGTCATAGTCTTAAGCATTTTAAGGGTTAGAGGAGTTCCTAACATTTTTTCCTCTCTTCCACTTCTGCAGCTTCCGCATGTACTTCCACAACAGCTTCACCCAAGTCTGAACCACTACTAACATGGTCTTGTCTTGTCCCTTCCTTTCCCTTCCCTTCCCTTCGTTGCACGCACATCAGCACCTATCCAATTTTGCAGCAAGCTCATGGTTCTAACTAAATTTGTGAAAAACAAAGGTTTTTATGCAGGGTTGCCCCCATAGGCTGCCCTACCACAGAGTCAGACTAGCATCCTTGCCAGCACAGCACAGCAGGTGGGAATGCCACCTCCAGTAGCTGGCTCCACCAGCTGAGCAACCCAGGCATCCTGCAAAAGCAAGGGAGGAAGAGAGGGCTTGTGCCAGACTTAAGATTTGAGGAAAGAAAAAGCACAAGTGATGATCTTTCACAAACATACAGAGAAGAATCCAGTCCAAAGGGAGAAAAATTAACATCCCAAGCTAAAAGGCAAAGCAGGGTTGAAAGCAGAGCAAGGAACCCACAGAAGGCAAACAAACCTGAAGAGGCATTTCAACAGGTTGCGTTATCACCTGGCAAAAATTGTTAACACATGACCATATTCAACAGAGAATGAACTGAAAGGGAAATGAATGGACAATTTATAACATCTTGCTATTCTTTTATTCTGTACTGCTTAAGCCTTTGTTTATACAGACAGCTTTCCATTCTGTTCAAAATAATGGAGGAAAGCAACTGCACAGGGATTCCACTATAAAGGTTCTTTCATTTCTCAAAACAGGTGAGAGAACAAGTTACAGGGAGATATGCTTTTATTTGCAATTTAAGTTACTGAAATTCACAGTGCTCTAAATGGTGATTCATCACACTGTGTGATATAATCACATACCAGTAGTGCTTTACAACTGACCCCAAGTTTTCTGATCTTTTGCTCAGTGCAGGACTATAGGCCGAGTGTGCTTTGAAATGCCTGAAGTCTAACATAAGATTTTGCTCTTGGCAAAGCATCACACTTATGCTGCATTTCTTTAGCTATGGACAACACACACTTATTTAATTCAGGAGAAGGAGGAGGAAGGCAGCTATTTTTTCCCAGAAGCTTATCCTGCTTATTTATTATGCCCCTCTAGAGCATATGGCCAGAAGCAAAGACAACTGTTTTTCATACAGAGCTTAAGGAAAGTAACTTAAGCTCAACCACCTTGTCCTGACAAAGAAAGGGCTTAAGTAAACCAAGGCATGCATGTGCACCACTGCAGCACAGCACCAACGCGCTGTTCCTCCACTGCACGCTTTATTTTGCAACTGCTCTGTTACAGCTAGGTCGGAGAAAAGCAGCGCTACAGCAGGTATAACTCACCCACCCCAGCACATCAGGGCTAGGCAGCATTGCTGGACAGCTATGGGGTGCAGGGAAGACTCACATATCACTTTGGCATGGTTGGGAACTAAAAGGAAACAAAGGAATTTCTGTGGAACAAGTTAGGTGCCTAAATGATAAATGAAGTCTAAGCTATCACCCTATGCTCCCCTTACAGGGATATACAAGCACCTCCAGAGAGCAATTAATCTCATCCTAAAATACATGTTCGAGACAGGCATGATGAACAGCCTGTTGAAGGTACCATGTTTTCACCGTAACCATGAAGGAAAGAGTGATTATCTGAGGCTTTGACAGCTAGTTTTAAAATCTTTAAAGCTGGAAGAGATGAACCTCAGTCCCCGGGGAAGGAAGGAAGCACACAACAGGCAGTTCAGCTGCCCTCCCTCCTCTGACCAGAGGCAGTACATCCCTCCCGTCACCCCTGAAATAGGAAGAAGTAGTCCTAGCGGAACCAGCCTCTATTTCTGCCACTAGCTACCCACTCACCCATACGTGTACACTTTGAAGAGGAAAGATGGCAAATACCTCCCACTGTTCCTTGGACAGCTGCCACCTCCAAACAGGGTGGCCAAGGGGAACGCCTCATAGCTGTGGAGGGAGCCCGTGCTCCCCACACCAGAACATCAATCCAGCCTCACCAGTACTGTTCAAACCAACCTACAGGCACAGACACGGTTACGAAAATTAACAGCGTGATTTCACTGACCCCTTCGGTCAGGGCAGCAGTGTTCAGAAACGCTCACGCACTGCCTCTTCATCCACAGCTGCCCTTCGCAGTGCCAGCTCTGTCCTTCGCTTTGTGCCGGCACATGCATCGGTGCATGACTTGGTGAGTCAGCTGAACCAAAAGAGGTGAAAAGGCATTATTTGAGAAGCCTTCCCTGATTACAAGTTGGGCTAATTCAGTCAAGAAAATTACATTCATTTCCCAGTTATCTTCAAACACATCAATCCAGTCTGAAAATGGACTGGATCTGTTGGCACTTAAAATTATATTCCCACTTAATTCTGTTCATTCTACGGAATATTGTAACAAAGAAATCAGCAGTTTAAACAGCCTGCTGCCTCAGGTTACAGAAGTTTGCTTGTGGATTATTTTCTCTTCCGTTTTGAAAAGCACATAAATTATTAACACAAGTCACTAAAATTTCCTGTCTTTCAACAAGGACATTCTAATCATCTGTCAACAAAAATCACAGTTTACTGGGTATCTACTAATAATCTTCTGCTGAGAAAAACACAACTGATGTGTTTCAGAATGATAGGGAAAAAAAGCTTTTCTTCTTGTAATTTCAGAAGATCCAGCAGGGTTGGTGTGACAATTAGTGAATATTTAAATGCTTGATATTCAATGGAAATAGTCTGACAGTGATGGCCAAATAATTTCAGGCATGAGAAGAAAAGAAAGTCTCAGACTGATGAATAACTGACATTTGACCTGCTGTTCACTTCCTAAGCTGGAAAAAAATGCAATTCATATTGAATTGAAGTTGAAGCTGGCTAAGAAAGCATAAACCACTGTTTCATGTTTCTGCATTGCCTTACTGTCTAATGCTCTTTTTATAAAATTGTTTTATTCACTGGTTATAATATGCATATTGAGGACAGGGGTAAATATGTAGGACAACACAATTACTGTAACCTATAAATATTACAGAAAATAATTTAAACATTTATAAAACTGTGGCTGAAATTTCAAATTTAAAAGGGTAACACAATGCTTTTGCAAATTTATAACAAAGCACATGTAATCTTTGTTGTTAAGTATCGAGACTTTCTAATACTGAGCTTTTTCTGGCATGCTTACACTGGCCTGGAGTTGTTGGGGAGTACACTTAATAGAAGGCATTTTCCCCACAAAGGGAATGTGAACAACCCTTATATGGCTGCACGAACAAACAAAACCAGCCAAAAAGAAACTCCACCCAGAACATTAGCCTTAAGACACAGAGGCCCAGAAGAATTATGAAGTCCTCCTCTCTGAAAATTTGGGACTTGAGGCACAGAAATTGCCTGCTAAGGCACTACAGCTGACCTCCAGTGGAATATACACAGTTGTAGACCAAAACCATTTGGTCTTTATTCTCAGATAACCTAAAGATGAGGAAGCCTTTCTCTTCTGAGAGAAAAGCAAATTGAAATGAAATGTTTACAACTGATGTTTACTAAGGATTATACCCTCACCCTGCTTTCTATTAAGAGATTCCTGTTGCTTAAGAAACCAGGTGTTAATCCCTCAAAGCGGATGACATTTTCCAACCCTGCATATTTCACAAAGCTTGAACACATTCAGAGGGAAAGAAAGTTTACATAAGACACAAAACAGATGTTTAATAAACTTGAGTAATCTGACAGGCAAGTATGTTTTGGTCTTTCCAAAAGACAGCCACAAAGAGGCAGCAACTATTTTCTTCCAGACACAATAAAGAGGACTTTGGTTTGGTTTTAATTAAAAGACACTGGATCCTAACCGAAAGAAGAATCCTTACCTCCTGTGATATACTTTGATCTCACCTTTGATGCTAACGGGAAGGAAACAACTCTGACTTTCTATTTAGCATCAGTAGTATCATTCCAGTCACATCAGCGTCATTTGCCCAGAGAGTAGGATATGATCAGTGACGAGCATCATGTCAGTCAGGGTTAAACCTGGTCTGAGTCACCGAATCATCCCAGCAGCCTAACACGAGAATCAGTTATGTCTTCAGCATTACCCAGAAAGGAACAACACTGACTCTTTCTGCTTAGAAGTAGTTTTAAACAGATTACTTCTGGCACTGAAACAACAATAAAAGTAAATAAGACTATAAATGACATAAACGTATATAATGTATAAATGACATTAAAGGGTTGTCTTCCCCAGAAGTAGATGCAACTATCAGCTATTTTTACTGATCCTTAAAACCAGTTGGTTTGGGGTTTTTTTTTACCTAAACTGATTTGAATCTACAGGGGAGCCCGTTTTAAAACAAACATAAGAAAATCCCTAAGTTTTACTATGTTTTTATGGAATCGATCCCATTCTCTTCCCACTAACTTAGATGAGACTGGCAGAAATAAAATCAGAGCAAAACCAAGCAGAACAGTACACCTCCACCCTCTCTCGTATAATACAAAACTTCTATTTGGCAGTGTTGGGTTTCGCAAGTCTTACGATAGAAGTGTCAACCCTTCAAAATGCCCAAGATCTATCTATATATGATAATCATCACAGGTACAAGGGTGAAAAAATATTCTTCTTCCTTCACTTCAGGCATTTTAGCTAAAGCCGTTGCCCTCTTATCTAGCAGAAAGGGACCATATTTACTCATTCTATCATGTAGTCATAACTCAGCCAAACACTAGCTGAAACAGACTGCTGTATTTTGGACCTCTGCAGTCTTCAGTTAGCATATCTAACTAATTTTTCAGTAAATACAGCCAAACGAGAAATTAGAAACAAAAAGCAGGAGACAAAAATCTATTCCACGCTTGCATGCAATCCCTCCATAAAGCTAACACCAGGACCAACAGCTGCAAGTGCTGAACAATCATGAACTTTCAACTCATGGCCTGATTTTCAGGCACTAATCACCTACAACTGCAGCTGAAGCCAGCTCTTGTCTGGCTTCGGTTCACAACAGAGAGTTCACAACAGACTCCAACTAAAAGTACAGGAATTCAGTCATAAAAGGCTGAATAATTTAAAAGGGGGGAGGATATTCTACATAATTTATCTCCTCATAGCAGAATAAACAAAAATGTGCTCAAAAAGACAATCGATGAATTTTATATTTTACTTTTATGTTAAAGGCAGTAAACACAAAGTTAAAGTAATATAATCTTTTTTGTGAAAGCAGCAGTGCCTACCTTTCCCCTGCCTCCCCCAAGCATCTGTATTTGCTTGAAAAGAGTCATGCAACCAGCTAACTGGATGTAAAAGATCCAGGATTCAAGCTTTCACTGGCTTTTGGGAATATAGGAACGTCTGAAAATTCTGCAATGAAATACTGTTTGTTAACAGCAAGCAGTGTATAAGATTTTTCTTACATACCCTTCTTTTTACAGTACTCCAAAGTTTGATGAAAAGGCCTTCATTATGGTTTCTATTTTTCAAGTCTCCCATACAAACTATTTCCATATACTGTATGGGTTTTTTCCTGGCAAAAAAATACCATTTGAAGCCATGTGTATCTCCCCCCCCCCTTTTTTTTTTTGGCTTTTGAGAAGTTAATACAATGAGGCAGACGTGGTATGATTATATAGCACCAAAACACTAACACCAAAAGAATCAACTTTCCTTTAGACAGACAAACGACACCAGAGTTAATTCACTTTTAAACAGCCCAAAGAGCAGAAGCACTGGGGGAGAACAGAAGTAGGTCATGTTTTTCTCCTGTTTCATTATATACAGACCAGACATGGAAATCTGAAGGATTTTTCTCTAATAAAAACAAGTTATTTGCATATGATGGGAGAAAGGGGATTACCTAGGTGCAAGGGTATTGAGTCTTCCCTCCTGGAAGATAATTTAAAAAAAAACAAACCAAACCAAAAAAAACCCACACCAAAAAAACCCCCAAACACACAACCACCCCAAAACAAAACAAAAACAAACCCAAGAAAAACACTACAGGGATAATATCTTTTTCCAGTTTTAGCTAATGGGGGAGGTGGTGAACCTGTAACAAAACAAATTGTAGGAGTAGCAAGGAAGGAGGACTAGACAGATGGATAGTCCCAACTACTTCACTACTTCCCCCAAATTCAGGAAGAAGTAGCACCAGTATCTATCTCTATTTTTACACAGACTTCACAAGCAAGTAATAAACTGGCATAGCTTAAACTTCGTACCGTCCTACAAGGCCCATTTGCTAATAGAGAAAAGATAATCCAGCAAAATTCCTAAAACTGTAGGAAACACAAAACCTTCTCAGTTTATACTTGTATCATATTTGGAAGGTTATTTTCATAACCGTGGCAGCCCAAGTTTTGGAAAGAGTAATTCAGACCTTCAAAGATGCAAAAAGCCTTTATTTCTCCACTGAAAAGCAAGCCCACAGATATGCTTAGACATGTATGTTTTACATCCTCTGCCCACAGCCACACTTGCTGCTCCTAAAATATTTTGTTGAAAAGGTGTCACTTTCTTTTTCTGTGTATACTGCATCAATTTGCCTAAAAACAGCAAGCTTGTAAATGGGAACATGGGTTTTCCAACATGAATAAACATCTCAATTTAGACCCATTAAAAATCTTTCAGTTTTGTGAGAAGGGACTAAAAAATGAATGCCTTTTAAAGCAGACTAAAAACAAGGTGTGTTGCTCCATTTGACTATGCATATCTTAAAGAGAAAAGGCTTTAGGAATCTGCTCTAAGGGACTTTATAATCTAAGCATCATGCAAATTTCACCGAGATTTGACTTTAAACCCACCTGGGTTTTCCTTGAATAGAGGTAGTTATGAAATAAAAGTCTCCAAAAATAATAATATTGAAGTGATCTGAAGAGAGAGTTGTTTAAACACCCAGGTCTTCCAGGTGTTGCTGAAGTTTAAAAACAAAAAGTAAAGTTGATGTCTTCTAATATTGAAGATTGAAAAAATACTGTTTTCTCAAACTCCCAGAAGCAAAGCTGAAGTTACATGGGTACACTGCGTCCACACGTTACTTACATTTGCTACTAAACAATTTAATGAAAGGGACCTGACCTCAAAATGGTTCCTACTAAGGGTTTGTTAAATAGAATTATTAGCTGTTATAAATTGCATGTAATTTCCAAAGTATGGTGAAGTAGAAGCTGTAGAGGGGGGAAAAAAAAGGTTGTCTCTGGGATAACAGGGATATTTCTACTACATAAGATAAGCAGCACAACTTTCATTAGCATTCGGTACTTTAAACTAGAACTATACTTTTGAACGGTGATGATTACCTAATTTTAGTCTGTTTGCTATGGATATTTGATCAGCATTCTGAAGGGCACAAAAAGCATAACAAGTTGCTACATACACGAGCATTTCACTTGATGACGGTTCAGTTCACACATACCTGCCTGTCCAGAGAATTTACTTTCTACTACAACAAAATCAGAGACTGAACACACAGTTTTGGGGTCACAAACAACAGCAGAGAGGAGACCAAAAATCGCGTTCGTGTACACACACAAAACATACAAACAAAGTCTAACAGCTAAAAAAGATATTATTTTTTTTTAATGAGGATTTTCCTAATCAGAATTCTTTCATCTATAATACAAGGATAACATTTTTTCAGTGACCACAAGCACCTCCACAGAGCACTATCTGTGTAAGATCTATGTATCTCGCTGGTAACCCCCCATTTCACAGAAGGGAAAACTGAGCCAATGAAGACCTGGAAGTCACCATAGCTACATAAAATGCAAGTAACAAAGGATGAAATTTGAACTCGGGTTTCCAGTTTCCTATTCACTGAACCCTGAGGACTTTGAAAAATATACATTCCAGTACGCTTTCATAACAGCAGTGTTCAACAATCTTACATGTTAATTGCCTAAGCAGGGCATGTTAAAATCATTAGCGGTTACTAACAGCTAGATAGTGTAAAACAGAATCAGTCTTTGTATCAAAACGAATTCAAACTAATTCTTCTGATCACACGCACACAAAAGCAGTAGTAACTCTGTTGCCTTGGCAAGTACAAACCCAGATTACTTTCAATGGGGTACATAGAAACTTCAGATGAGATTGCTTTGATTCTTTCCTTGCACTCAACATGTGAGAGAGTACTTGGTGCCTCTGAGAGTGATAGAAATTAGTGAAAACTTTGATGATTTCAAGTTACTATCCTAAGGACTTGCCAGAGGAAAAGAAAAAAAAGGAAATCTGTATAGATCTATGGTTTACTGGATCAAGAGAAAACAGCACCAGGGAAATATATCACCTGTTCAGAAAGTAGAGGAAACCACTTATGTAATATTTGAAGAAAAAAACCACAAAGGACTTTCACCTCTTCTGAAACTGTTCAAACAGAAACAGAATAATAACTGTAATTTACAGTTCACTTCACTGTTTAATGTTATTCTATTGCACCATCATCTATTTAATGCTGATATAACAGCCATTTTCTCTGCAACATGAATTCATTAGCCAAAGAATCACAGTTAAAATAAAAAGAGAACTGTTTGAAAACATGCATTTTTAGAACTGCCTGAATAATCTTTAGCCACCCCAACCTCCACATCCTTACCGGAACATCAAAAGTTTCTTGCGTGTCGTCCAGCATCTGAATTTTGATGGAGATGAGTTTTCCTGGAGGTGTCATAGGTGGTTTCTGTCCATGCTCCAAAGTACTGATCCCAGCATTTTCCTGAGCTCCTAACCGGGATCCTGCTGTTGGTCTCTGTTCTGTTTCACCCATGTTTAGGGAAACACGTTTCTTATATCTGATAAAAGAATAAGGGCAAAGAAGACCATATCACTTATAAATAAGAGGTTTCGCACATAAGCATTATGGTATATATACTTACAGTTAATAAACCATATAACCATTAACACAAAGTAATAACCATTATGACTTTTTTTTTTAATGTCTCGCATCAAGACAAGAAAACCAAGCAAACTTTATACTTTTCAAAATACACAGCCTAATCACCTGCTGGGGGTAGGGCCGATAGACTGGCTACAGTATTGCACAATTATTCCCTTTCTCCTGGAAAAGGAAACAAGGCCACACTGGAAACAGAGCTCAACAGAACCCGGATTTCAATGAATTACACTAGTTTTTATGTATTATGAATCAGACTGTTATCAGCCACAGGCAGAGCTCCCAGAAAAGGGAGGAAGGTGAGGAGAGCAGGTGGGACAACTCACCACTTGCTGACCATCGTTTCCTCTGGCTCTATTAGCATTTTTTCCTATAATCTTTCCAGCCTTCTCTGGCCCTTTGCAGCTGCCACCTTGCTTAAGGATCTGCAAAGCAGGAAAGCCAAAGGGGTACAAGATGACCCCAATTACATGGCACAAATATTTTGTTTCCTTTGGGGACCAGAGCTGCTCTAGAACCTGATCCCACTGATGGGCCAAGGACTAAGAGGACGTGCTACTGGTAAGTCCAGAAGAAGCCAGAGCAAAAACACTGGTTGGGAAAAGCAAGGGAAATCTGATTTCCCACAGAGCCCTGCAAGCAGGAGGGCAACAGCAAGGAACACACCTTCCTGGCTATGTACAGGGAAGGCTACACCTGCACAAGCTTGCCTGCACCACTCACTCACTGAATGTGGATGCCTGCTTTGTATCCATGGAAAGTAACCTCAGAAACTGGCTGGTTAATTTTGTTTCCATACAGCTTTTGCACCACATTACACAGCACATTTCTGCTAAATAATTACTCTGTCCTAAAAAGGGAACAGAGCTACAACAGTGATTCAGTGTGATTTTTTATTAACTGGCACAACTTTGAACTTTCTTTTTTAATTCAAGGACCATTAGTTTTAGTTGTCAAATGTTACACATCATACTAGAATTTTATTTCACTTTTCCCCCCCCTTGTCTTTTGACACTCCAGCTGGGTTTCCGATGAAACCCGCTGCTACTGTCTATTTATCTTTCTTGGTAATTGCATTTCCATTCTACATGACTTTTATATGCTGCTCAGTGACCATTAAAAAAACATGTAGCACACAGAAAGAATGGAAGTGTAACTTTCCAGCTGAACAGAGGCACAGGAAGAGTACTGCCAATCATTGTCTGGCTTTTACTCTGAGCTTATAAACATTGAGGAGCCTATGGGAAAAATAGGAAGCACAAGACAGCTTATGTATTACTGAATGCATCACCAGTTCTACAGTATACTATAAAGAACAGCGCCATGTAATAAGATACCAGGTCCTTCTGTAAGGACGGAATAAAACCAGTCCTGTNTTTTTTTTTTTTTTTTTTTAAAAACAGCAAGTGGCTTGGGGTAAAAATTTTTAAAAGACCACTCTGATTAAAAGAAAGGGAAAAAAAAGAGTGTTAGCTGAGAAGGGTAGGAATGAAAAATTAGGGATCATGCACTTCCACATATCAGCTCAACAGGCACAAGTGAAGGAGAACAAAAAACCACAGGCAAACTTCTGCAATGAACGAGCACTATCCTACCCAACAGGGCTGGAGATAGTAGTGAAACTTATCCAAGTGCATGCCAAACACTACTGAGAGGCAATTTTTTCCTCAGTTGGCATTGTAATCTCAAATGTAAAAAGACTCATTTAAAAGAATAAAATCAATTTAATTGAATTAAGTTAAAACCTTTTCATGAGACAAGAAGTGCCAACAAGAAAGCTGCAGTTGGAGGCAGGAATTCTAGAAGACAAAACACCAATCTCTATATTGCAAGTCTCCAGGTCTACTTACAAATAAATCTGGTTTTCATGCATGTGAAGTAAACTAGGGACATTTAAAAAGTTGCCACTGCACACAGAGATACTGGTCCCTGTCCTTATTAATTCAAAAGCTGTTTTAAGAGCTCTTCTGAAGTCACCATATACCACAGACAGCACCAACACAGCAGAGAGGGCCTCTCCAATTGCTGTGTTTCTACAGTAGTTTTTGGCTAGGTACGGACATTTAAAGTGGATGAAGAAGAAATCTGTTCCTTCCATTAAATCCTAAACATAGGAATCAATCCAGTCAGTTCAAGTGATACCATTAAATAATCAATGCAAGGAAACATTACAGAGCTTGAACCTGCCTATAAATGTTCTTCTGACTAGATGGTCTAGTGGCCCACACACACATTCAGACAGGCCAATAAACTTACTGAAACAAGGAAAAAAGACCCAAATTTATGAGCCAAAAAAAATCATGGAGGAAAGGTACAAGCCAAACCACTCCATACATACAGCTGAGAGGTTTATTATTATTAACAGTTAGTAATATAGAAACTCTTGCAATATATATATATATTGAACCATTCAGTTACACACACATGCTTCCCTTTGGAAGCAAAGATCTAAGAAGTATTAGCCACCCTGATCACATGCATCTGCTACTTACAAAATTAAAAGCAGACCTTTCCTTTTTTAATCTCTATGTATATCTAAACATCACCATGCTGCATTGGACATTATTTACGGTTTGTTCCTGTATGACACTAGTCTCACTATGGTGTTGTCATAATATCAGCATAATATCTTTATTATGCCTGTATGTAAAAGGCCTTAAAAACTATTACAATTACCCTCTCTAACATAATACAGCGCATCAGTCAAGCTGCATACCTTTCTCTAAATCACTTTGATCTAGAAGACAGCAAAGTAAGGTCACAGACTGCAACAGAACAGTATTAACCAAATATTGAGCAAATGTGGGGGGATTAGGACACAACATCTGTCACAATGAGGAGAAGGATCAACTTTGGACAGAGAATGGAGAATTCTAAAGACACTCTAGTAGAAAGATGACATCGATGAATTGGGGAGGGTATTAATGGAGAAGAAAAAGTGCTGGCCACCAGACTCCAAAAATTGCAAAGTACTGAGGAAAAGAGAAACGATAAGCCACTGCTAGAAACATTGAGCAGAGCTCATGGTGGAACAGCTGCTAATCTGATCTGTTAACTACTCTGCTCTTCTAGATGGGACAATGAAGTTTGGACATTTGATGCAAGAGGTTCCCGAAGCCTGAAGACTCCTGTTTGTAGGGGTAGATGGTACCAGGTATCTAGGCCTTTTCCACTTCTTTTGTGTTGCTTGAACACATTTTCACAGCACAAAACAGAAGGCAGCACACTGTGTTCACTATTCTCCTTTTAAAGATGGGGAAGCCTGAGGCACAGTGGGACGATGTGACCAGCCTGTAAAGTCACCGAAGTAGACCAACCGCAGAGCTAAAGCTGTGGTCAGCGCCTCTCAGATGCTGGCCCAACACTGCCTCCCAGATCATATGGCAACGAAAAATTTGAAAGAGATTAAAGTAATCGATATAATACCAGATGAGACGACTCAAACTGACTCGTTGGCTTATAAACCGTCAGTAAGAACTGGGAAGGCACCAGAGGACTGGAAAGCAACAAATTCAATCCAGATCCTCCAAAGGATAATGAAGCAGCAAGGAGAAAGAGGGCCAATCCAGGCAAACTGCTCACACATGCCTGTAACTCTCAGCTTCTTGTAAAACTTTTGGAAAGCCTCAGCTGTGGAGAGGACTACAGTGAATACTGCTAGCTAGCGCTCCTGTCAAGTACTCATCTTCAGTCCTAAGCACCTTCACACTTGCAGAAAAGTATAAAACTTGACAAATTGCAGTAAGTTTAAGGAATCATAATAACTAAGTTAGAAGGAAAGACAGGATAATATGTACAGATCACACATGGAGGGCTCAGAGAGAGCAGCTGTGACAAATCTAACTGCAAAGGTGAAGATGCCACCTCTCTCCGAGGCCCAGTCCACCAGATATTAGTGCTCCAAAGCAGAGGGAGCACCTCAGCCTGTCTGCACCTCAGCTGCCCCACCGCAGAGGCTCATTTATCAACCAAGCCCACTTCTCATATGATGTGCTGATCCTTTATATTTCCTTTTCCCTCCCCCTGGACAACTGCAAAATAGGTATAAATGTATAACCCTGCCAAAAGCACACAGCAGACCTGTACACTTTCAGTAAGGGAAAGTTCTACACCTGCAGCATAAATTGTCAATGAAGCTACATTTTCATTAATATACCAGAATTACCATAAACGTGAAATAAGAGAGCAAGTTTCCTGAACCCGCATTAAAAAAATAATAATAAAATAATATAACAAGGCAAGAGGACCAGGAAGACTGAAACTGAATTTAGTCTAAAAGGATGGGGAGCAGACAGCTCAGGTTTTTACATTTTGTGAAATGTTACCCCAGTTAGTTTCCGCAGACTTGTACAAAGCAAATATGGCGATAACAAAAATTTAAGCTAGTGATCTAAATGAAATTAGTAAGATTTCTTCTCTAAAAAACCCACAATTTTGGAAGTTATGACAAATCAGTGCCAAAGAAAGAAACCATCCTCAGCACTTGCTCAGCAGAGAGCTCAGGCACACCAGGCGCAGCAGTGGTGACAGTCAGCCCGCGAGGTAGCAGACACCATGCACGTGGATAGCGGCAGCAGCAATAAATGGCAAATTTTCAAAACATGCTAAATTAAGTGACTGGGTCAGTCCCATTCCAGGCAAATGACAATAACCCAAATCTGTTTCTTGAGTAGGAGTCACCAGGCACCATGTGGGACAGCTGTGTGGGAATACCAAGAGGTGACAGATTTAACCTTTCCACAAATACAATTTGGAGCAAGGAGAAGTCCGCAGCAGAGAACGGGGGATTTTTTGGAAAGCTTTGAAGTCATCATTGTCTTATGAGTCTTTGGCAGTTTCCCATGGGAGAATCTCAAACATTTCTTGGAAAATCTTCTTTTTAAAGTCTGATTTTCTTAAGGAGCTACCAAAACCCACAAACAACTGCCTCGCTAACACAACATTAATGCTTCACGTTATTCTCTACAGAATCTCATACACCCTTGAAATTCCATGAAGGTCCTTACAAAGAAAAACATACATTAGAAATTTGACATAAATCCAGAAACTTTTCATTAGGCTAATGGACCGGCATTTTTGTGGAAGCAAAGAAATGTGACACCAAAAGCTCTTAATAGAAAAATAGCTCAAGCTTGAAGGGCAGTGGTACAGACACAGGTGCTGGGTGTCTGCTTGCATCCAGCAGACTAAGCTTGGTTGCTCAGCCTCTCATGGAAAGATTGCAAGAGAAGGTGGTTTCTGGATTCCTGTTCAGACTGCTGTCTGCCCTTTCTGCTCACATCCAAACTATTCATATACAGAAGGAAGTATTACAAAAAGACAATTTTTCTGTACCATTGAGCTATCTTCTTGGATTAAAAAAAAAAAAGAAAAGAAAAGAAGCATTGTAAATGATGACTGTTTCATGAAGTCAGAAGCAGGGAGGCTCTAGGTGAGCACTCATCTAATCCCCTGCACAGTCAGTGGAGAACAGGATGGAGGGGGGGGCTCCTAAACTGGGCTTAATTTCTAAACACATATTTATTTTTTCTTATTTCTGTCCCTGAAGACACAGAAAATTAACCTCTTAAAACCTGCCTGCCCAAGAAAACACCATGGCTGTCTACTTTTTGCAACTGGATACTCCAGCACTCTGCAGACTTCCTAAAATTTGCATTTGCAGCAATAAGAAATGCCCTCAATTAAGGCAAAGTATCCACAATAGAATAAAATACATCACCTGACATGAAAATAAAGATAGCCCACAAAGCTGGCCATCTTGGTCAGCCTCTGAAAACCGCTAAATCACCCTGTCTTATCCCTTGACTCAGTTTCTATGGTATGGTCATGCAGATGGACACACTAAGCACTCAGATTTGTAGAGCAATCCAGTACACTTAGTCGTTAACACCAAACTAGCTAGAATATGAAACCAATGTCAAATTCAGGGACCCAGGCAGTAACACATAGCTTTACAAACTCAAGCTATTCAGTGCCTGCAATCCAGAATAATGAATGTTTATGTATGCAGAGGACAAAAGAAACCCACCTCTTGCAAGCCTATCTATACAGCATTCAGAGTGCCTGCGTTCATTACTGCTTCTACCTTTAGGGCCATTCAGCTTCCAACTGGAGCTCATTTATCTTCATTGCAATTCAGGTCCTAAAGCTGTTTGCAATTCTGTGGTGCTAGCAGCTGTCCCAGATTCCAAATCTTCTGCCAGATGTCAGCAAAGAGCAGTCCCATCCCGCACAAATCTGATGTATGCTATCTTTTTTCCTCAACCACACACCTGTCAGTAGATCTATCAACAAGTGCAGTAATAGATTTCTGTATGCTTTTGCAATTGCCTCTGTGTAAAACCTCATCCCTTAAGCATAAATACAGATTGTTCTGTGACTCAAGCCAGTCTAGTCTACAAATATCTTTTTTAAACCCACAAAATTAGAATTACTTTTGATGACTGTCAATATTAAACAAGACAGTAAACATATTGATTTGCTCTGTGCTATGTTTTCTGGACAACCTTGCATTAGAAACTTATTGCAAGTGAGGAACACTTCTTTTTCTTCCCTGCACACAAGCAAGCAAATCCATTTAACTACCATGTATATGTTTATAACTTACATGTACATGAAGTTCAACCCTGTTTTTCCTTGAAAATACTTTCCTGCCACTTTTCCAATTGAACAGACCACATCTTTTCTACAAAATTTCTGCTTCATCTCGGGGCAGGGGAAGGATATTTCTTCACTGTGAAACTCACAACCTGCTTTCTGTGATGTTTTTCAACCTGTTGTCAAAACTGCCTGCATAAGAAATGATGCTTAGGATGAATTTGCAGTAGTAAAACTCGACATGCTTGCACAAGTGATAAAATGCAATTTAAAAAAAATCTGAGGTGGGGGGGAACAGGAGTAAAAAGTGCATGAAATACATGTTGAAGTCACCCAGCTAGTCCTTTACTGATGTGTTGTAGAAGTGACAAAGTACATGTTACCATTTTACAAAAACCTAAAGCATTTTAAAGTTGAGATATAAAAGCATCATCATGTGGACAAAAAGCTATTTCACATTATGGACAGAAAGACACTGGAAGCTTTATTGCCACATGATAAATGCTAGGAACATATAAAGAGTTTAAGAAAACCTCTCTTGTATTTCCAGCCAGCGCAATTTCTTGATCAACTGAGTCATCACCTAAGCCCACAGTTTGTCATCGAAAAACACAAGCAAAGTGGGTAAGAACTTAAAGCAGTTTGGTGGTTCAATAGTCGTTCAAATCACTCCTGAAGCCATTAAAAGCATTTTCCAAAACCCTTTCATGCCATCACTCTGCATAAATAAAGCTGTTGCACCAGCTGGAGTGCTCTGGGCTCATTCACCCATACAACACCTCATGTGAAAGCCAAGCCGAATGTGCTTATAGTAGAAGAAAGTAATCTGATTTACTTCCAGATTTAACAGAATTCTGAAAGGGATCCAGCAACTCATAACCAGCCTGAAGCATAACGTAGATGTTTTCCATGAAATAAAAACATGTCAAAAGAATAAATAACACACTACATTAATACTACTGTTCAGCAGTTGGGAGAAAATCTGATACAGTCCTGGTTTTGAGAAATAAAACAGCGCAGGGGAAATACTATTTCTCTGAACCAAGTATGAGTATATAGTAGAGGTATTCATGCTGCCCAAATGCAAGCTGAGTCTTCCAGAGAGAGCTGTTAAGCATCAGAGCCTAATTCAGGTGTTCAGTGGCCCTTTAGAAGAGCTTCTCCCTTCCTTGAGCACACGGACCCCTAGCAGATGACCAAAATGCAGCGGTCAGCATGCCAAGACCCCGTTCTCTCTCCTGTTGAGAGAGATCTGTTACTATTTGTTGAGTTGTTGCTGTATTGCACAAATACAGAGCAGAAGCTCATAAGTCTGCCACCACGCATGCTGCACTGCACAAAAGGGGTACCCTTATGGCCCAGTGGCTCGAAACCACAAAGGACATCATCAGTGTTCAGCGTTATGCATCCGAGGAAGATGCCTATCCAAACATGTTAAATTGAAGCCATAATGGCCTTGACTAGTTTCCTTTTTGCCCAAAGCTTATGATCAGACTCCCACAAAATTATTACATAGGTCTTCCACCAGGAAAAACATATTTATGGTCACAGTTGTATGCTGAGTATACAACCCACTATAAAACCAGAAAAAATTCCTGCAGGCTTTAAATATTTAAACATCTGTTTCCAAAAGAGATTTTTTTATAAGTTCGTAAAACTGCTCAATATAATTAATTAAAAAAATCATTGTATATTCAAATAAGTCTTTCACCAGAAGCCTTTACTATGCTTGACCGAGGAAATGCCACACTTGGTAAGGACACAGTTTGCAGTAAGAAATGCTCGTACCATGGAGAAAAAAAAATTGCTTTATGTGTTGCTGTTTAGAAAACAACTTAATAGACTCCTTGGCATCCTGGTGAAGATCTAACAGGTCATGAAGCATGACTGTATAGTATCCAGACTCAAATATCCTACAGTGTTTTAATCTTTAAGGTCCCTTCCAACCTAAACCATTCTATGATTCTTCCTTCAAAAATTATTTTTAAAATTATAGCAAAACTTTCAAACTTGCTTAGGTTCCTCTCTCATTTCTCTTTGTGCAAATACTTGAACCACTAAAAGATCCCTGGAGAAACTCTACTTGTGCTGAACAGCGCAGTCTAGACACTGTCTACCCCTGTTTGACAACAGCCCTCCCAATTTTTCAAGATGCGGTACTTCTGTCTTTAGATAATTGATAAAACTGCATTAATTCTGTGAACGGCTATCAGAGATACTGTGAGACAGAGATACAGACATACTGCTGCCACAGGTAAGTCCTCATTTTATGTCTGGCTAAAATATAAGTATTGTGTATGCTGCATGAAGACAGACTAGAGTTGCTTTTCACAGAAGACACCTTTAGACCAAAAAAAGCTCTGATAAACTGCTTTTCCCACTGTACCTTACTTCACAATGAAAACTAATTACTCACTTGTTTAGAAGTGTGAAAAAGCATTATCTGTGGAATCTGTACTTTTTACTACTGAAGGGGACAGTGGAAAGCATCAGTTCTCTTGTTCTGTTCTCATCCTTGCAGCGTTTGCAAGGAGAGAAAGCAGAAATACCGCCAAAGCAGCACGGCTGTCTGCACCGATCTCCGCAAGATACCATCAGAAATAACAGTCCAAAACAACTTTTATAATTTGAGCAGGACGGAGAGACATAATTTTAAAAAAGGATCTGAGTATTAAGACATCAAGAGGTAGAAGTTGTCAGTGAAAGACCAGCAGAAAGAGGGGCATGTTAAATAATACATTTCAAATCATTCAAATTGAATGCTGCCTGAAAGATTTTGACAGGTCCTCTCACTAAATACAAGGTTCCCAATAAAGCAGCACACCAGAGCGCACTGCTGCGCCAGGCAAACGGGGAGACTGGGTATTAGATTGCTCTTCCTTTGGAGAACATCCTATACTCCTCATATTCCTTTCTTGGCTCCTGAGTCTCAAGTAACTTTAGATTATGCTAAACACGGAAAGCAGCTTTTAAACCCATATCCAATAGTAGTATAAAGTGTACCCAAGGCAGGCAAAGACCTCTAAAGAGTAAATAACTAGCATCTCCCAGGAGTTTTTCCTTGCTGAGCATGCTCGAACTTTGCACGCTTTCCCAATGGCAACCCAACATCTCCCCACAGAGCGGGCGAGCACGCACCAGACTGGGAACAGAGGAGCCCAAGACGCCTTTCATTTCCATGGCTGCCCAAACTGGAGCAGGTCCAGGCCCTGGAATGGGTCCAGGCCCTGGAGAGGAAAGGAAAGAGCCCATCTTTCCTGTGCTGGCCGTGGCGGGGCTGCCGGCACCCGGGCAGCGAGGCAGCGGAAGGCGTGCATCTGGAGCGCAGTGGGGACGGGCGCCAGACCCGAGGGAGGCGAAGGAGCGGACTGGGACAAGGGCCCGAAACAGGAGGGAGAGAGCAAAACAGGCAGGGAAGGGAGCCAGGGATCCCGAGGCAGTGCACAAAACAAGGCAGAGAAAGGGAAAAAGGTGACTGCGTGCAAGGGAAAAACAGGACGGGGCCACATTAGGCAAGGTGTCTGGTCTCCGACAAGGAGTCTGGAAGGGAGGAGAAACCACAGGTGAAAGAGAATAAGACGCCAAGAACTGGAGACAAGCCCCCAAAAGTCCAAAAGGATTGTCAGGAAGGCAGGACAAACAAGAGAGAGGAAAAAAGTCCTCTTCAGAGGACTAAATCCATTTCCTCCCAGAGCTGGGACCTGAAGCCAACAGTCCTGTCCTCCACGAGTGCAACAGCGCAGGTGCCTCCCCCTCTTGCGGTGCAGAGCCGCACAGAGGAGCACGACGGTCTGCTGCCGCTGCCACTCACAGCTCCCACCCCAGTGCCAGAAATCGCCGGTGAGGGTGTTAACTTTACAGCTGCTATGGCAGCTTTCATTTTCAAACAAAGAAAAAAAAAAAAATCCGTTCTAAGAGAAAATTGCACACCTTACAGGAAGGGTTAAGAATCAGGAATTGTGTTAAAGCATGCCATCAAACCACAAGCTACGCCTTTGTGTTCTTGCACACCGTAACCTTCCCCGATTTCCCTCCCTGGCGCTGCCAAAGACCACTCTGCCTCATTCACCATACAGGGAGCATAGCCAGTGACAGGGAAGGCACTCAGGATTTCTTTTTTCCTCTCTGTTCTGTCCTTAAGGCTTATTAACTACCTGTACCCTGCTGTTAAGGCAGAATTAACAACTATCTATCTGCAATTTCCATATGACAGGCCAATTTACTCTCTCAAAAAGTACTTACTCTACCTTCACCATGCCCTTGTAAGAGAAGGAGGAATCACATTATGCTTACTTCCTATATGGGGAATTACAGACAGAAAACCCAAGTCCTCAAGACACGTAGATATTGGCTCCACTGGGATTTTGGAGTCTAAATCCATTTATTGATTCAGGTTAAACAGACTGAAGTCCAAAGCAAACCCACTGATTCTGTATTCCCAAACTGAAACTCTTAGGGACAACTCTTCAAGTATTTCACATCCCGCAGCTTTCTCTACCCATGATTACAGATCCTTTTACTACAGGCTGCACCCAGGAACATGAGGCTTTCTGAAAGCTAGCTCACAGATACGAAGTTTTGTCAAGTGTTTAACTATTTTCTGCATGTTTAAACCTCTTCTAACAACACAGGGAACTCTCTCAAGAATTAAATCCAGTTCCTTAAAAGCAGGAGACCATCAGCTCTCTTCAGCCACCCTCCTCTTCCAATATCTGCAAAAGGCAAGGAATGAGACCTTTCTCATAGACAATGTAATACACAACAGCGCATTGCCGTAGGAGGACAACTACCATATCCGACAAACAAGATGGAGATCATGAAAGGGAGAAAAATGTAACTTAATAATTAAAGATTGCATCATAAGTCACAAAAAAGGGAGAATTACAGCTTTTCACTATGGGCTTTTGCTTTGCAACATTAATCATGTTCTTTAAATATAGTTATAGATTAGATCCTGTTTAAAGTATTAAGATGCTTTGACTCCTTGAGTGAACATTAAAGAAAGCAAATAACATGACTGGAACTACCTCCAGAGTCCAGAAAACAGTACCTTCATTTTCATCCTTCCTGAATATGAATACTCTGATTCCTACAAGGTCTACAAGGGAAGCATTTGCCTTCAAATAGCACTTAATTATCCAGTCAAAACAAAGAGCATACAATCTGATGCTTTTGGCACTGCTTTCACCTTGTCCCAAACTTTTCTATTCCTGTAGATGCACACAGCAACCTAAGAGCTCCTCCATATATACTCCCTCATCTCTTCCCCTATCTCTGCTTCTAACCATCCATCACCCTGAGATACACACACCCCACTTCAGTCTCTGCATCTTTCAACAGAGGAGGTGACCACCCATGCAAAGCTCTGGGCATATTTCAGGAGGGTGTCCACACAGAAGCATTCCCATGTGGAGCACACTGGTGTGCCCTGAGTGGCGTCAGGGAGCAAGGAAGTGGCTGGAAGGGTTGGAGGGAACAAAAATGGATGTAAAATGACATTTGAAACACAAGCGTTGGATAGATGGGAGGGGAAAGAGATGATCATCTACTGTGCATTGATGTAATATTACACAGGTTGATTTATTTTATGTAAATTCATGCACAGACTATTTCCAGGGGTTTAAATCATTACAGCAGAAGGGAGGTCCACTTAAAGAATATGCAAAGATCTGCTAGGTATGGAAAATCTTCCCCTCTAGCAGCAGACAGGATTATATTTTCGAAGGGCCACTAACATGGCCTGGCTCTGCAATCTGGGCTGGCTGGCACGAAGCAGTCTGCACTTCTCCTTAAGGAGCACACGACTGCACACAGATGGTAGTCATCCTCTCATCCCTGGGGGCCTTTAGGAACTCCTTCAGCTTCAGTTTGGGTTGGGAAATTGAAAATCACTGAATGTGAAAATACTGCATGGCTACTCCTTACAGCCAGGGAGCCCTGTATTTTGTAGAAATCCCAGTGTGCATCCTTCAAAAGGATGGCACACTCAACTCCGCTCCAAGAGGAACAGAGCAGTTCTTCAGAACAACAACACAACAGCTACCCCAACCCTCCCGTGACCCTGCCCCAAATATTCTGCCCTGTACCGGTGATGAACAGGCCAAGGCAGGTTCCTGCCTCTGTGGAAGGCTGAGCAGGCACGTTTCCCTCATCTGTACTTTGGGGCTGCTTTTCTCCTGCTCTCCAGCTGTCAAAGTCAGGCACATAAATACTGCAGAATATCACACAGAGGAACAGGAAAGTGTAGGCACATGTTGCAGCTACCAAGTGCAATGCAGCATGCAAGCAACAGAAAAGACTTCATAGCAAAACATAAAAAATTCAATTGTCAGGCTGTATCTGACCCTTCTACCCCTCCATACACACATGCTCCTGGATAAGTTTTAATCTTTTCTGAATAGCAGTTCCTCCCTTAAGTTGTCCTAAACATATTTATACTGTCCAACCAGACAAGAAGAGAAGAATCACTATCCACAGTCCTATCCATCCTGTATCACCTTCTTCCTAAAGATAGAAATTTTGTCCAGTATGGTATATGGAAAAAGAAGCCACAATTCTGATCCGCTCAGAAACATGGGAAAATTTGAAAGTATTTACAACCAGTAAATAAGCCAAGAAAGTAAAGGAAATAGCAATACTCTGCAGCCATTCACTAACATACTTGCACCCTGACATCACATCAGCCCTTCTCCATTTAGTCTCCACAGAGAAAAGGCTAGGGCACCCTGACCACAAAAGCAGCAGCAGGAAGAAAGAAAAGGCCTGGTACCAGTAGCAACACATACAAATCAATAAACTTACCACAGCTTCTCTTGGGCACTCAAAGCCTCGGTCATGAAAAATGGATTGGCAGAACCGACACCTTATTTGCCACACAATCTGCTAAGAGACCACATGGGATTTTTCCCCCATTGCAATTCAACCCAGAACACTTTCCCTTCACTCCAAAACTTGTCATTAAAAGACAGGAGTTGCTAAGTCTGCTGTGGGTCTATTTACTTACTTTCCAACATAAATAGGCACAACACAAACCTCAGGAGTTGCATGCCGAATACAGGCCCTGTAACACAGTATCTCCCCTCTTAGCTTTTGGCCCATCAATTCAACAGGAAGCAATGCAGGAAATCCAAGGCATCGGTGTGATTCCAATCCATGCCCTTCCTGTCTGGGGAGAGAGATCTAAAAGCATCCGGAACTCCTGCTAACAGAAACAGTCAACACCTCTGTTGAAGGCAAGGGGGAGGGAAATTCAACTACCCAACCCAAAGCTAAACATAGTTTAGCCGGTACACATCATAAGAGACCATATTAACTGCCGCGCAGCGTTCCACCTCCATTTTTCTGACGTACATATACAAACAGCACTGCAATCGGGAGGCAGTGGAGCCATGCCCAAGCAAGCTTTAAGCAAGCCAGCCAGGGCTGTGTAGCTGTCCTGCTGTCCCAGCAGGATACAGAGATGAGGAAGCAGTGGTCACCCAGTTTGTCTCCCCTAGCTCCTTGCTGCTGCTGTTGTATACAAAGGAGTAGTTTAAAACTCGTCCTGCTAGTTACAACCATGATCCTTAACCTGCTTGCAACATCCCAGTTGTGGGGTTGCAGGGGACAGAGTAAAGCAGACAGCCTGACTGCCGAAAAGAAGCCTGTTCAGGCAGCAGCGCAGGCGGCTAAAGGCACATCATCATGTACGCTGCACATTTCCCCTGCTGAGCACAAGGCAACGTCAAGGTTATCATTTTCAAAGGTATCCCCAGGATGGTACCTTACACAGCTTGGACTACTGCACCAGCTTGTAATACGCTACAGTCGACCAGAGCAGCACACTCAAGTGTAAGAGGCAGAAGCAGGAGGTAATAACCTTGGCACACACCCAGGGAAGTCACTGCAGTCACTCCCCCATGTATTAAATACTATGATGAACTTTCCTCTTTCAAACAAAATGTCAAACAAATTTGCTTGACCTGTCAGTCAGTAAATCCACAACAACTAAAACATGCAAACAAAAAAGGAAATTCCAATTAGTTAGAGAGCTGGGGGAGGGAGAGAAGGGAAGAGAATATTCTTTCCTGTATCTATTTTTAGGCTACGTAAGGCTGTCTGAAACCATGGCAATGAACCTGCTATAAATCCCCTCACCAGCTCGATGTCTTGTTTCCTTATAGACAAGAATAAATGAGTGCATACTATGGATTAAATGGCCTAAACCAGAAATGAATCAACTAGCAGGCTACTGGAAATGCATTTGTCAGTTATGAAAACTCCTGGTTAAGAGGGGCAGCAGGAGCTGATCAGAGAGACCAAGCGCTCAGCAATCTCATACCTGGTAAGAAATCTTTTACAGCCCTAATAAACAGCACTGAAGCGGGATCAGCCTCCAGACTGCATCTCTCCACCACCACCATTGTCTCCTGCTGGGGATATTTTGACATCAACAGCTGCACCCTCAGTGCCCAGATTTGTTCTTCAGGCTGGGAGCTCATGATCTGGCTGCGGAGGTCCATGCCCCACACCTCATCATTACCTTTCCTCCACCCCGTCAGCAGAGCTGTTTGCCAGGTTGCTCTCTAAGACTATCTGGCGCTGGAGTCCAGGCTTGAAGGAGCAGGTGACCTGGCAGCTCTGAGACAGCAGGTACCAGGCACCTGAAAAGCTGCGGTCGCTTACCCAATTGCTTTAGCTCGCCGTACACAAAGTTTGCAAGGAGCCTGCAAGCCTTCCTGCACCAAGGGAGAGTTTCTGAAAAAGAATGGTGGGCTTGCACTTACTGAAGCACAAACATTATTGCATGAAACGAACAAAAAAAAGAAAAGTCTGATCAAGTTTTTATACCTGCTATACAGCTACACTCAAACATAATTGCCATCAAAGAAAGAAAAGATGTCAGGGTCCACAACTCCTTCCAGGCTGATGGGGAACACCCCCTTAGTCTCCCCCCAAGGACTGTAAGTAAAAACTAGCCTTTGTATTCTGATTGGTTTAAAAGGGGAAAATACCACCCTCACATTTATCCTACCCTGTGATTTAAATATGGGGTTATCCCATGCTATTCAATATTGTGTGAAGAATGAGAGCAACCACCTGGTAAAACTTTGGCTCAAAGATATTTGCTTCACCTATATGTAATTTTTCTAATGCTTCTTATTAAAAAGAAGATAAGGGAGAGAAGGAAACCAGCAGATTTTTTTTTTTAATGTATACTCCCCCTTGGCTTTGGAAAAAACAACAAAACAAGAAAGTGGGGAAAAAAATACTTTAGTTCTTTTGCCATTTAAATGAGACTGAAGTCTATCCACAGCTGCAAATTTAGAGATTTCAATGCTTACTAAACATAAACAATTTTAAAGAAACATTTCAGCTTCCATTAACACCTTTACACCTGCTGCTGAATTAACTCATTCTGTATTCTTACATGGTTGGAGGTATCAAATTCATTCTGTTTTTTAATCCTCTACCATGCACACTAGATTGGTTGCCAGTCTATGCTGCTTTGGAGGACTGAAACATCCTACAAAGCTCAGCTCTGCCTTCGCGACAGCTTTGCTTGGTATGTGGGGGAGGAAGACAGAAAACATACCTATCTCAAGACAGTTAATTAGGTACCCAGCTCTTTAAAGATCGACATCCCAATTATATTTTGATTCTACATGCTATAAAGTTTTTTACACTTGCATGTATCAGGAAGAAGGGGGAAGGAACATCTGTAAGTCTATAAAACTGTTACTCAGCAACATTAAAGGAAAAAAAACAAACCCACAAAACACATAAAGGCAAGAATGCTGAAAACGTTAGAAAATGCAAGATTTCTTCTCTGCATGGACCACAGAGGACAGGTAGCCTCTTTTGCTCAGCGCGGTTACAGCGCACACACCACCCAGGCGGTATCAGCTTCCCGGCATTGCTAAGCAACACCACGCCACATTACCTCAATTGATTCAAGGGAGGGAAGTTGATTCAGAAGCCATTGAAAAAGGCAGAAACTAGATAAAAATGGTTGCACGAACCTCACACACACAAGCCAGGATCCTGCACAGTCAGAGGGAAAAGCAATTAAGAAAAACTCTAGGACACACACGTTCACAAACGGAAGCAGAATAAAAAATATCTACATACAGAAAGACAGAAGAAGGGTGAAAATGAAGCAGGTAAGAGAGGGAGAAAACAGTACTGCTATCTCACCTCAGGTATTCTGAGACTAAACCAGTGAATTACATTTTTCTTTCCATGGAGTAAAAACCAGAAAAACAGCCAGAAAGCCATTAGAGACACGGGAGCATAAGTCTGATCCACACCAAAAATAGAGCTTGCAAACAATTGAGGATTTTTGTTACAAATATTGAAGATCAATGGCAGGAATGAATATGAAACACTGAATTTTGGACAGCTTCAAAATCAAAATGCACATTAACCCTTCTGAACAATATCTTCTTCACTCTGATCCTAAATTCTATTAATGTCTTATACATTTGAATAGTTGCATTAAAATCTTGTTATGAATATAATCCAAAACAGAACAGTATACATTAATATACTAAATAAATCCATTATCTATGCAAAAAATTGAAAAAGCTCAACCATGTAAGTGTGTTTTAATTGAAATTGAGGTTTGTTCTGAGTGATAAGGACTAGAAACAGTTGCATTCAACTACACCTTCCAAGCAAATAATTAATGCAATAAAAGCCAACAAATATATATGCCATGGCTTCTGGACCTGCTTAAGCCAACATAAACTAGGACTGGGGCAGAAAGAGGTGCTCTCCCATGGCCACATATTCCTGCCTTCCGGCAGCCTCCTCCTTTCTAGCTCCTGTTTCACACATGGGAAGCACTCAGGGCAGCAACACAGAAGGAAGGTCTGCCCACTTACTCAGCAGGGCAATGTTACAACACAAACAATGCCACTCTCCTAAAACTCAGGAAAATGCGAGGGGTGTATGGAAGCAAGACCACCGTACAGGTGCAAGATGACTGTCAAAAACACAGCATCATTAGATCAGACTTTAGGACCAACAGCAGGCTACCAGAATTTGATGCTATTCACCCAGGAATTTTAAAGGCACTCCAACATACAACCATAGAACTATTAACCATGCTGCCTAGCTTCCCTCTAAGCAAAACTTAACAAACAAGATAGAAAAGGTGAGGATATGCTGCCAATTTCAGTAAAAGGGCTCCAGGGAACTAAAGGCTGGTAGCTGTAGGCTCACCCCTACACTGAGAAAATTGATAGAAATTGTAAGACCAGATTAGCAGGTATGCAAATAAGCATGATATAGGAGTGCCATCATGGCGTGGCTTCTTTTATAACAAACTTCCCATGACATATATGGGTAAGTGTAGTATGTATGATATATATAGTGTGCTTGGATCTCTAACAAAGCTTTGACAATGTCTCTCACCACAGGCTTTTAAAGAAATTGAACTGTCATGGGATAAGATGGAAGGTCCTTCTGTGAATTAACAACTGGTTAGATGAGAAGAAACAGCACAGGAACAAATAGCCCGTTTTCACAACAGCTCTGGTTTTACATTTGTGCTACTCAATATATTCGTTATTTAATGTGGAAAATGGAGCAAGCAGCAAGATGATAAAGTTTGTTGGCGATTACAGAATCAGGAGAACTAACTGTGAAGAGCTGCAGATAGATTTGTCAGGTATTTATACACACACAACACAAAGTAAAAGCCAATATAGTGAATGGAAACCCTGGAGTCCCCACAGTTTAATTAAAGTGAGGAATCACTCACTCACAGATGGCAAAGCTCAGTGCCCTTTGGGAGAGCAAAGGGAACGTTGGGAGTGAGCAGGTCAGGGGTACCCAATGCAACAGGGAACGCCACTGTACCACTGCAAATCCTTGGTGCAGCCTGGGGCTGCCGCTCTGAGCAACCCTCAGAGAAGCATAGAGCGGAACAAGAAAAGGTTTGAAGAAGGGTGACAATGACGAGAGGTCTGGAGCAGCTTTAACCTAAGGAGAACTAAACAAACAAGTGCTCTTAGATTAGAAGGGGAGATAGATGAGATGGTAGACATAAACTCATGAATGGTATTATAGAGAAAGCAAATAGGAAACCGTGTCTCGGAATAAATGAATTAGGTGGTATAAAATGAAGTTTATCAGGCAGCTTGTTTAAAAACAAGAGGAAAAGGAGGTACTTTTTCCATACTACAATTAACTGCAGAACCCATTGTCACAGGATGTTGCGAAGGCAAAAATTTAAAACAGACTAACGCATGATTAGATGTATTCATAAAAGAACGTTTGTCAAGGACTGTTAAACAAAGGTGCAGACCTGACTTTCTTGCTCCAAGTCCTTGAACTTCAGCCTGCCAAAAGCTGGGAGGGACCACTGGCTTTACTGACACTTTTTCCACCTAAGCATTACTACTGGCCATTATTAGAGGCAGGATGTTGGGCTAAAACAAATCTCTGGCTGGAAATATCGGGGGCTAAATCCCATGTTACACGCCCAGGAATCTTCAGCAAGGTGTGCAGTGCTGGGAAGCCCCATCTTTTGATGTCCATCTCCTAAAGCATTACCTCTTCCACTCTCTTGTTGAGGGTTCACCTCAGGCTGTGCAGGAACATTCATAAGCAGCACCTGCTGAGGCCACAAGACAGACAAAGATTTTGCTTCCTATTAGAGAGCTGCACTTGATTAAGATGTTCCTGTTACATGAGCACAGCTGCGCTACATGTTTCTAGACTGAGTCAGGTGTGGCCAACCTGTAACTTTGCCTACATTAAACAATTAGATTAACCTACTTCTGTTGTGTCCTGGTACTAAAAACCTCATTAGAGCTGAGTTACACAAGAAGAGGTCCTGTCCCCCACTTTAAGTGTCTGAGCTCAATTACGGTCCTGTGATAGTGAATTTGAAAGTCATTTGAGAAGTTGCACAGTTTCTGAAAGGCAGTAGCAGAAGGGGATGAGGAAGATGAAGGAGGAAGAAGAAAGAGGCCACTCTACTTCTGCGGGCATTCAGAAGCTGATCATTAAGGGAAGGCACTACAGACAACATTAAAGCTTGTTCTGCCTTCATATCCCCTGCCACTCAGACAGCTCTCCTCCCAAGAACCTCCTGAAATGGCTGGCAGGCAAACTACGAATCTGGGAGATGTCAAGAAAATGGCCTCTTGATAAGATTTATGAGGCACTAACAGATTTATGCAGCCACTCATAAGGTGAGATATATGCCCACTTGCACAGCCTTAGCACCACATTATAAATACAATTATATTTTGTGCCTAGCAGCTAACCTGTTGGATTTCTCACCTGTTGTTAAAAACATGCTTCGAGTGCCTTAAAGAAAGTATATAAACTTTGGTTCCCTTTCAGAAATACTAAGTGAGCTTCCAGTGAAAAGTGAATTTGCATTTCTCAATATCACCCACTTTTAGCTCAAGTACCTAGAAAATATTTAAAGCTTAGGTATGTTAGTTCTCTTGGGAGAAACTGGTAGAGCTGAAACCCAGACAAAAATCCTTCCCCTGGGAAGCAGGAATCAGTCATGCAGAAACTTCCAACTTGAAATCTCTTTCCAGATAGCAGCCTGCTCAACAAGATCTCTCTTGCCTCATGCGCTCTCTCTGCTTCCACGCACCACTTCTTATACTTTTCTATTATGTTCTGCACACAAAGTTTCACAAAAAAACCCACAAAACCCAACCAATAAACCAATCTGTTCTAACACTATATTGGGCTCAGCTGCCATTTCACCTGCCCTGTAACTTCTACCATGGGTGATGGCTTTCCTGTTCTGCACAAATCACTCAAAGCCACAGAGGCTGGAGAAGATCACCTTCATCCACCGTCCAGGTTCTCAGCTGTACAGTGCTGACCCACAAACCTCCACGTAAAACCACAATTGGTTCCTACCGGCTCCTATGATAGACTTGCAATGGAACAGTTGCCCACATTTTCCTTCCTGCGTGGAAGATAACACTAACAATAACTCTTAGCATGATATGAAATACATCTGAGCAGCTTGTTAAACAACAAAGCTCAGTCACTGACGTGCCTTATGCTGTTGTGTGAAGAGGCCAACTCTTCCTTGAGATCTTAGCACCGCTTGTCAGATGGCAGTAAGCCTGTCTGTGCTTATTTTATCATGTTCTTAGGCTTACTTGTCTCAGCTCAGTGATTATCCCACAAATTTCAATATTGGCACTAAGATGACTGATTCGGTGACTTGCCTCTACTTCTCCACTGTGATTTCAAAACAGCGCCAGGTATCTCACCAAAGTGCAACTGCATCCAGAGCAGCAACTTCATGTAATTGCTGCCCTACCTCTTGTGATAACGCTGTGCTCCCACGACACTGCCTTATCTACAATTTCAGCAAAACCATAGAAGCGTTTGGACTACAGCTCTACTCTAGTCCTTGGTACCTCATTTCTCTTTGCATGCCTCTGAGCTCCCACTAATTCTGAGACCATTTCTTAAATAAAAGCACTGTTGCTTTGTTTTCAAATAGACAGAAGAATACATGTCTCCACAAATGTTTCAGTGGTACTACTCTGTAACTTAGCAGTGCTAGGTACAGATCAGAATATATGACTCCAGATCATTTAATAGCAGGTAGTTTATTACTCTGGGACCACTTTTAGCCAACCACTCCAACTGGACATATATTGGCCATTAGAAGTCCTGACCTGTACTTTCCTATAAACACCCAGAATCATGCTGATTCAGTCACGGGATCCATCACCAGGTACTTTT
This sequence comes from Anarhynchus alexandrinus, assembly GCA_008711295.1. Classification (NCBI taxonomy): domain Eukaryota; kingdom Metazoa; phylum Chordata; class Aves; order Charadriiformes; family Charadriidae; genus Anarhynchus; species Anarhynchus alexandrinus. Next base: position 3,183,824 of record VUYV01000086.1, on the reverse strand, counting down.
ATGGAAAGTATAAACAGATTTAGAAAAACCAGACCTCATCACTATGGTTAACTGTTTAGTCCAAATAAAAGATATATGAAAACTATCTTACAAAAGGAAGAGGAGGCCAGTTTTTTCCCTCTCAGGCCAGTGGTCAGCATTACCTTATTCCATGCTCTTCTGCTTTCTACACTAACTCTTTCCCTTTTGTACTAAACATATAGTACAAAAATCGGCCTTAACAACTTCCTCTGTATTATAAACCCTTTGAAGTTAATGTTAAGATATATTTGTCTGTCCTGGGTTTTTTCAGCCCCTGAAATTCCTTTCATGTTTCCAATTTCAGCAACTTATGATCCTGGTATTTTTCAAACAAACCCCGCGAAGGAATGGAAACAACGCTGCACCAAGCTTCACAGCTTTCTGCAAGACCTCCTCACCAGCAGGAAACTTTGCCATAATAGTTCATACTTCGCCCAGCATCAGACATACTCTTGAAATGTTGTTTTTAATGTACCACTGCCTGGAAGGGGTATTTTGGGTGTACTGCACTCCCTGCCCCCATTTGTTTCTATATACAGCCTCTAGACTTTGGTCCTCTAAACTGCTATGTGCTCCAGACTTCTTATCTACAAGATGTCTCTGCAATCACCAAGCCTCTTCTGCGTTCAGGTTCAATTTGCAAGCCAAACTGCTGTAGCAAAGAATGTTCTCCAAGGAAATTTGCTAAACCCTTTTGGTAATAGTAATACAACATTCAGTGTCATACAACGACATGTTTTTTAATATGATTCTTTTTGTTGTTCAGGAATCATTCAGAGTCAAGGAGTCAGTCAATGAAGCCAACCACCAGCAGTGCTTTAACTGCTCAGCACAAGCCTCTGTGTTCAGTCTTACAAGACCATTGTTAAGAAAAAAAAAAAGAAAAAACCCCAAACAACTTTTTGAGACTATTGTCTCACCTAAACAAAAGGGTATTTAACTACTCCCTCATTTAACCCAAATGTAAAGCTATTGTTGTTCCAGTTGTCTTTGGGAAGGTTTGTGACTACCCATAAATCAGAGATGAATATTCTTTGAACTACTGCCACCAGTATGACTATCCCTTCTAGATCCAACAGCAGAAAGAGGAAGTGCTAAAGTTTTCATATTGTTAAATGAGGTCAGCAGACATATCTATGCAAAGCAGCCCATTTCTGGTATCGAGTAGTATCCAAGAAAAAAAAAAAAAAGTCTCAATAACATGAAGTTAAGGCTTGGATGTAACCACAAGGGGAGCAGCTGGGGGAAGGAAGGAGAAGGGCATGAAAAAACACTGCAAAGCCCCATCACATAGTCAAGAATGTTTCTTTACCCTCCAACTTCACTAAGACCTGAAGGCAAAACAGCCTTGGACTACAAACAAAAGTGGAGCCTGAAGACTGGACTAAGCTCCTGACCACTCTGAAAAGGAAAGTACAAGTATAGCTCTTCTCAGTTTCTTTAAGCATATATGAGAGATTGACTTTTAGTTTGTTTTCACCCTTGCCTCTGCTGAAGAAGTCTCTCTAACATTACAGGGCAATGTAGCTCTAGACTCCAGGCATCCTTTGATCAGACTGACAGAAAAAGTCTCCCTAGTCTCTGCAAAGGAAAATAGAGTTCAGTAGCATGAAGGGATCTGCTGTTGCTTATGTAAATGACATTTTGCTATAACAGGTTTTTAAATAAACTGTCTGCTCCCTTCCTCAAAAAGTTGAGGTTATCACAGCAAGGAGACAAGTAGAAAATAAACATGCCCACAACAGTATACAGTTTCCAGGAATTGTGCTTGGGAGGATCTGCTTGTAGGTTATTTCATTCTCCCTGCAACATGTGAAATGGCAGGAAATTCAAGTTCACATGTGTACGGGACAGAAATCTCATCTTAATACACTACCAGCCACACACAAAGCAGTCTGCAAGGGAAAATGAGGTGAAAATCTCTCAGACACAGATAAGCATACAGAAAGTACACCTGAGGCACGTACATCTCATAATCATTGTCCATTCCAACTACAAATATTCTATTCTAACTTCCCGGACTAGGACTAGTAGCAGCAGTAGCCTTGTTTGGAAAGAACTGGCTATTTTTCTGCAGCCAAGCACAAGTAATAACAAAAAAATCCCCACCTTTCTATGCATCTGTCCTTCAACATTTAAGAAAGATAAAGTTATGTTGTAGTCTGCACCTTGGCAGTGTTCCTTTTGGCTCACCTCTGTGGCTGAATACATGCTTAATTAGTACATGAAAATTGGGGAAGTTAAAAAAAAAAAAGACAGCATAAGACTATTTTTTGAAGTATTTTTAGATAAATTTTATGGTCCAAATGAAAGAAAGATAAAACAGATGGCTTAAGTCATTATTGGAAAGTGAACACATTAGTAAGCACAAAACCCTACATTAAAATTGCTTTTGTCATTTTCCTCTAGAAGTTCATTTTGATTAGTTGATACATCTGGAAGACTCATTTGCAATTAAATATAGTCTTTACATTTACTTTGGTACCTCTTTTTCCATAACCAGCAGGTTACACAATATTTACACACTTTTCTAAGTGTTATATAGTTTTGTTTACATTTATTGCTTTTACACCTTTTGTCTTAGAAATTAACAGCGAATTTGTTTCTTTATACTGAGATGCCAAATTTACCATGGCTTTCAATGCACTGAATTTGGAAGGAACTAAACTTAAACCACTAACATGTCTTAAAAGTCACCCTAAAAATGCAACAGAAAATGAAAAAAACTTTACCACAAACAAGACTGCTATTTAAAACAAAATGATTTATTATACAATAGAGAGATTAAGATTTGGTGACCATAATTAATTTTTCAATTCACTAACAGGCAAATTTACTGAAATATCACGAAATTCTATTAAGTGTCTAAAAACACTAAGCCTGTGAGATACCTAATTTGCATGATGCCTTCAGTTGGATACCTGGAGTTCTGTGTGTGCTTCTAGCTTTCGTGCACGTAATCCTAATTTTCTCCCATCTGATTATTTTGTTCATAGATTAAAAGGAAGAAGGAAAAGCTTTCCTACTTCCTGAGCTCCCAGATGAGTTCTCAGTCCTGAGTTTATTCAAAAAGAAAATATTCTGTCTGCATCTGGTAGCTAAATTGAAAGCAAATACATAAAGCAAAAGCTTTTCTGCTTCTCAAAAAATGAAAAGTACTTACACTTGGAGAAATGTAAAACCAGAACTTTATCCAGTGTAAAGACACTAAAATAGAGATCTAAAAAATTTAAACGGTAGCTCCCCTTCAGTTGCCTTATGTATTTTAAATGACCGTGTACAATGTTTAAAATAAATGACAATACAAAAGGTGCATTGTTTGACCTACTTAATTTGAGAAGTCACTGATACAAGTGTTTCATTTAAGCCCAACTAGCAGGTACAGGTAAGGCCTTCACAGAAGTAGTTATTATGGTTCAAATTTAATTTGCCAGTTTATTCCTAACAGGAAATTTTTTTTAAAAAAAGACATTTACATTATTTTATCCATCCTGCTGTCAACCTGCTTATCACCCACAGCTTTGCTGCTCCACAAACTCCGTATTAAACATCGCAGCCATCTCACATTGCAGATTTTAAGTTAATGTTTCCAATTTGTTGCTTCCACATTGAAACAATTTTACTCAAAATCCTTGTGAAATATCAGCAGACCACTGCCAGCATTCAGGATCTGACCTCTCATTAGTGTTTAATGAAAACGCATCCAAGAAGTTCAAAAATGCATTTGCCAGTTTCTCAGTGCTTTCACAGCTCCTCGTTTCAGGGACGGCACTCCAGGCTGCCCCAGCAGAGCCCGCAGACTTTCACAGGGCTCCAAGGAAGGACACGCAGACACGGAGTGCAGCAGCCATAAAACCAGCCTCAATCAGGCCACAGAGTGAGACCATAAGTGAATGTTTTGTGTTACAGGAGATTCCCAAACCATCTATGAGAAAATAGCCCCTAAGAATGCTGGAGCACTCCAGAAAGAGGGATGTTTTCCCCCTGCTTTGGAAAGAAATCTTAATGGTTTCTATGTTTCTACCCCGGTTATTTTGTAAGGTTAAAAAAGTGAAAATACGGCTCAATTTCTCTTCAGCAGAGGCTGAATTTCAAGTTGCACACAGCTAAAGAACACCAACCTTTCTGGCTCGCTGTGCAGACAGGTATGCTCTCAGCGAGACAGTTATCCAGGAATCAAGCACAGAAGAAGCAGGTGTTGGAAGAGAGCCCGTTTACCTAAAGAGAGGCACGGAAGCCCTTTCCCCCTCCTGCCCCTCCAAGAAATGCCACCTGGAATATTTCTGCCTAAAAAAAAAGTGATGTCTCTGCAGAAATCAAGAGAAGGCTGTACAGAGGCAACTTACATCAACTTTTCAAGTACTTATAAAATGGTACCAAAGAGGAGCTAACGACTGTGGTACCAACTGCAAGTTTTAACTGACCAGCTAGGGTAACACTACAGGGCAGGTAGGAGCGATCCCTGGAAGATGTGCAAGCAGCCCAGTTGTGCACAGCGACTCATATGTAGCATAAAAGGTTCACACCAGAAAGGAGCTGAAGTCCTAACTATGCTAAAATAAACTCTAAATACAGCCCAGTCTATTTTCTAGCCTTGCAATAATTTTGATAAGCTCTGCTTGCTGCTACAGATTACAGAAATAGAACTCATTTTGCTCAGTAACTGTACTACAATACTGAAAAGCTACCAAGACACTTAATCTTTGCAGTAAGGGACTACGGGAGTGGGGTGTAAAGAAAAAGGCCACATCGCTGTCTAGAAAGCCCTCATTCTCCCCTTCTCCCAGTAAGATTTCTCCAGATCACTTCCGGCACTCTTGGGAAAACCGTGCTCTTCTCAGCCCATACAACGCAGCAAGGTCAGCAGGAGCATCCCATGGACAGCAGATAAAGTGTTCCTACCCTTCAGTTATCAGCTATGTTCAAGGCCAAACCCTGCAGTTTCACCATTCACATTATCTCCTGGCTTTGCTCTGATGCATCCTGGGTTTCATCCCCATTTACCACACCGACAGTTTTCCCTGTATCGTTGCCTCAGAAAGTTCAGCCTCTAAGTGAAATACACTTCTTTGTTCACCGAGTCAAGTTTAGATAAAACTGCTAGAAAAAAAGACTGAGGTTGTTACTAAACAAAGCAGACGTGGTGTCACGAACCTGAAATTTTCACCCTTCTTGCAACAAAGCACGAGTCTTGCAACTACTAGTACTAGTTAGTAGCCAGTTAGGGAATACTAAACTATGTGTACAATTGAGGAGTCTTATGGCTTGGTTCTCATCTGTCTGAAGTGCTTAAGATGGGGAAATGGATCAACAACAACTACCTACGAAGTTATTAGAACTTGTAAGTTAAGGACAAAAATGGATTTTTTTTTTTTCAATGGAAGGCAACGTAATGAAAAAAAAAAAAAAGTATGGGTATGACTATTCAACCTTTTTTCCCCCAGTTAGTAAATTCTAAGCATGAAGAACCAACAGAACAGCCAAATGCAGAATTGCTTTAAGGGAAATAAATAGTATGTTACCACAGCCCTCAGCTTGCAAAGTGACTCTGACTTTTTGCATGTTCTGCAAAAATAAGATATCCTTTAGGCAGCTCTCTTAATGGATTCATTCAGTGAGGAGCCTTCAAAGTCGCATTCATCTAATAAAAAAAAAAAATTAGTGGCTGTCTCAGTCAGTAAGGAATACGTACTGCCAGGCAGCAGAGAATCTCTGTTAATGGATGTAAGGCATAGTAGCACCTTACTGAATTCCTGTAGCAAAGTCAGGCTTGCTTGAAGGGTCTTAGAATGATCAGAAGTGTATAAATGAACTCCTTATTAAAGACAGTTTTTAAAAGCACGAGTGACACTTTAAAGCTTTCATAGTCTGACATGCTTCTAACATCTTATGGAACAGAATCCACACTCCACTAACATTTTTGGTATTTTACTCCCCTTTTTTGTTTCTAGCATACCCAAGAAATTCCAAGATACACTTCTGCTATCACCCTTCAGCTCAAAAAACAGACATACTAACCAAAATAGGTCATCATGCCTTACTAACACAGATAAAATGACTAAGTATATGGTAACAAAAGGGAACCTTGAGGTTATTAATCACGAACTGCTTTAGCTCAGCATGAAAATAATGCCTAATTACATTTCAAGAAAACAAATGTATGGAATATTTTACATAACACAGAAGACAGCAGTTAGAGAAGAATTATTAAAATTCAGAAGCAGAGAGACCGACAGATCTACTGGTCAGTAACTAGGTTACACATGATCTTTCTGGGAAGCCAATTGCCATGAAGACAAACCGCTGCACAGTGAGTCCTCCTGAAGGGCTCCGTCCCGCGGGTTACTCTCTGTACTAGAACTGGATGACCCGGAGCAGAACAAAAGCTTCCTAGGGAACCAGGGAGACTGCCACAGCAGGGCAGCAAGGGAACGAACCGTTTGCAGGATAATATAGCGTAGGAGCATGTAAGGGATGTCATCTGCAAGTTGAGTGGGAAGTTTAAAGATTTAGGAAGAATTAGAGCAGTTTTACACAGGACAGTTTACTAGCAGGAAAAAACCCCAACAGTAAGATCATAAACTATGGAGTAGATTTTTTTTTTTCTTTTAATGGAAGCAGTGGTATTTAAGACATCTGAAAGAAGCCTGAACAAAAACATCAGTCCTTATAGGGAGCACCCTTGAATCAGATTATGGATACAGAAAAGACAATTTGGGACCATTGCCAAGATTCCTACAAACACTGGCTCAAGTCTGTAGTTACCTAAAACTTGTCCTGCAGTCAATCACTGAAAATACAGCTCTGCAGGCAATGGAAACTACAGGAACCTCATCCTAGAAATCACTGAACAATAAATGAAGCAGGTAATATCAAGGGTAATTATCAGTCAGAATATAAGGTCCCGTCCATTACAGAGTAAAAGATACATGTTTACTGTTCAAGGTGCCTAATCTGTTAAGTGACAGAAAAAGGTATTGATCTGTAAATCCATGGAGAGAAAATAAATAAAAAAAAATTAGATGGATTTCTCTTAGTGGAAAAAAAAAACTGAATTAAATAAATAAATCAGGACATTGATAGCCAGACTTGCTTTACAGTTGATAACTGTCTCACAATCAGTCTATATTTCTTAAAGTTTTTCTTTCTTAATAATGTGGTACAGAACAAAGTGTATATACAGCTTATATGACAAAGCACAGAATTTAAAAATCATTTTAAATTTGAATCCTGTGATGATCACAAAGAAAATCTTTAACTGACTGTATTTTGCCACAGGGGAGAAGGGAAAAAAGCCTCTAACAAATCCATCAAGATAACTGTCCAATACTGGACTTGCCATTTGCAGTCTTTCTAAATCATACCGGTCATATACACGATCTGTTGCAGCATTTAAAGGCTTCATGCCAAAAAAACTTTAGTTTTATTGGGCCATCAAAACCCCAGATGAGCCTCCAAAGATTTGCATTCCTTCCTTACTGCTAAGAAAGCTGTAGGACTAATGGAAAAAGAATATTACTCAAAACTTACATACTTACACTTTTGTTGCAGATGTAAATGAACATCTAACAAGTTTGGGGACTCTATACCAGCAACAGTTTTGGCTATAAGCTTACTGAAACTTTACAAAACAAACAGCGTGTCCTTCCATCACATTTACCTTATTAATGGAAGAGATAAATACAAATATTATGGAATTATACTATGGAATGCTGTCACAGACAGCAACTGCATTGAAAAAAAAGGGGCTGGGAAATAAAAACATGCATGGAGTTCAAGAAGGAAAAACAAGTAAATATTGTACAAATAATCAATATAGCCAGGTTTGGAGAATACCAAGTAATTCTTACTACCTTAAAATCTGACAAAAGTAGTATCAGTAACATCCCACCTTCATTAAAGGATTGATTCAGATTGCAGACTTTTTGCCCTTTATTTCAAGAAGAAAAACCATATATTCAGTAATTTCTAGTGATTAAATGTATTTCCCAAATCTCAGCCTTGCAACGGCAACAGTGTTGTTGGGTTTATTTTTTCTCTCAAACTGTCGATAACACTAAGACAAGAGGAACGGTTCTTCCCAGGACTGCCAACAGCAGCACACATGGTGTGCAGAAATAGAATCATAGAACCTCGATTTACATCATGTTTTTCTTTCACCCTGAAAGAAACCCAGCTTTATTAGTGAATCAGAACAAAACACACATACCGCTAAAACACTGAGAGTATATGCATATGGGAATTTCAAGGAGGGGAAAGAAGGGGAAAATAAAAGCTAGACAAAAGAAACAGGCACAAAGAAATGGGTTACTGTTCTTCCCTCTTACATGAACCAATTGCATATTGGATAAGGATAATCCCCTGCAACGTTCCACATGTTCAAAGGTCAAGAGTTTTGCTTTTCAACTGTCCCCATCAAATCTTATTCCCTGAAGAAAACAGCCTGAAGCTGCCCCATGGTGTGCACACTCTCAGACTTGGGGGTTAAGGACTCTAGCTCTGCACAGCATAATATTGCATCAGGCACCACCAACACAGCCCTCAAAGATGAGCCCTGTAACACAGCACACTTAAACAAGTACAAACAACGCGCAACGAGCCAAGAGCTGCTAGAGGCTGTTCCATCTATTCCAAAATACCAGGAACATGGTATTAACACAATTGTTTTCACTGTGTTAACATTCAAAGGACTCATTTCACCTACATTGCTGTGCGATTTAATTCAAAAGCCGAGCTCCTTTTTCTTGATGCTTTAAGAGCATCAATGTGGGGCAAGCCTGGTCCCACTGAAAGCACCCAGCCAAAAGGAAGGCCCCTGTGTCCCCACATCCAGTTACAGAGGAACCACTCCAGCTGCTGCACCAGGTATAAAAAATCTTTCTTTCCCAAATGCAAAACTACATATACATAAGGTAGAGTCCTCAAAACAAGCACCCGGATCCTTGGTATTCCTCCCTGCAGTCCCCTGTAGCACGAGGAATTTGATTAAACTTCCTCAACAGGAGAACACTAAATAAACACTGTAAATTAAACAAAACTATGCTGATGATCTAGTTGCAATTACTTCCAATTGATTTGAGTCTTTATTGTCCCCTCAAGCTTTAAACTTCATAGATAACAAAGGATCAGGCCTTACTGGAGGAATACCAAAGAAGGAGTTACGAAACTTTCCTCAAACACATTCAAAAGTAACCCGACTAGCTTGTCCTCCTGATGAGATTTCCAATTAAATTTAGCCTAGAAGTCTAACGAAAAAAAAAAATAGCCTATTCCAGGATTTTTCATAAACAAGCAAGTTAATGCTTAGAATAAATTCAATCATTGGTTAATAAACACACATACAAACTATAAATCGCTGCAGCATATTTTATTTCACTGAAGTCAGACACTGCCAAAAGACTTTAGGAAACTTTTACCCAGCTGACACTCTACAATCCAGCTCTCAGGCATTTCAGCCTTTTCCAAGTTGAGCCAAACTGTCACTTGACTGCAATAGGAAACATATGCACAGGAGTGCATATGTGGGGTTGCTTACTGCAATTCAAATATTCTATGGGAAAACAAAAGCAGATATTCCACTCCTGGGAACTGCTCTGCAGAAAAATCCTGGAGTCACTTGCAGATTTTCAACGATCCTCTGAGGTCCTGTTATGTATTATCAGGTTGGCTTTATAATTAATATTCAGATATTAATTTCATTACGCTCAATCTACTTGCAAGGGCCAGACCCATTATCCTGATTAATTTTCTCCTCCATGTCTCCAAATCACATTTTCCTTGCCAAGCTGGAACCATTCTCGGATCACCATTCTCTCAAATTCATTCTGCTCCAAGGTTAGCCCAGTACTGCTGCCGACGCAAGGCTTTAAAACTTCTAGCAGCATTTTACATTTACATAGTTACCATTTTCCCTTCATAGCATACACTCAAGCTTCAATTCCAATCTTAGGGTTCTTTTAAGTGGAAAGAACTTTCTTTAGGTTGGAGAGGGAATTTTGTTTTGACAAAAGCAGGCAGAAAAGTAGAATGTAGACTCTTCCTCAGGTTTTTTTTTTTTCTGTTGAATTATGCTTATACTAAAATGAAAATTCTTTGAGCTTTCTTGAAGGACAGACATCAACTAAAGCTGCAGCTATAAATATCCTCATAGCACACTGATTTTTCAGAGAATCCAAATCCAGAGATGAAGGAGCATACGCAGCTCTCTGTTATTTTCTTTACGTGACACAGCTAACTACTTCAGTTTTAATTTGGTTATTCTTTGTCTGTGTATTAGCTGTTTTCATCGCATCACCTATTTTCCACTAAGCATTTTAATTAATAACACAAAATATGCATTTTCAAACATTACTCTCACTTTTAAGGAAAGGAAATTTGAAGGAAAATTAGGTAGCTTTATCTACTGCCTAAAGAAACTTTACCACAGATCTAAGGGAGTCAAAGCAATCCTAGCAAATACTTGATTAAGAATAATATTGTGTTCAGTTTTAATGCTTTCACATACATGTCTGAATTGTCTAGAATATTGGACTGTTGGGGTTTAAAAAACAAACAAACAAACAAAAGAACAAAAATCAGAGGAAAATGAAGTCTACAACTTGGTTCCAGAAAAAGAAAATGCTTCTGAACTCCATCTTCTCATCATATGTACAAACACATACATACACGCTACTCCATCACAATGGTGATCTAATTTTTTTGGTTATACGCTTGTAGCGTGCCACTATTAGTCCCTAGCTCTCCTCCATCATGTACTTTCTCTTCATTCAGGAGGACAGCAATGGCTTTCCCTGTGTTGGGTTTTCTCAAGCAGAGAGCTACCATCAAGTGTCATTTGCTCGTCCATTGCTTCAAATGATCCCTGAAGCGTTATTACAACTAGAAACGGCTCCAACGATTTCTCTGGTGCCTTAGTGTGCAGTCACTACACACAAAATTAAGGGAGAAATCCTCATGTTCAAGGTATTACCTGACTGATAATTTCTTAGTTGAGAATCTGAAATAGTCCTTGATTTGCACTTAAAAAGCTGGTCAACTAGAGGTAAACTTCACGCAGATATCCTGCTCTTGCACCATCGCTTTGGTCAAACATTGGATAAAAGCACACTACTTCACGGTTACAGGAAGCATTTCCAGATAACTGTGGGAAATTGCAGCCGGTATCAATGTGGCACAGGTTTTTGATAAAGATTTCACTTTCTGGATAGGCTTCATTAGTGCTAGGTTTATTTCTTCCCCACTAAGAGCCACAATGTAAACGTGCTCACGCCTGGTGACCAACACTGCTAATAAAAATTGGTTTCCACCCAACTGATACTCTTCCCTCACTCCCTGCACAACGAAAAGCCAGCTGCTGCATGGCTCGCTCCACCACACACCTCCTGTCCTGCCAGCCTTCCCGACCCCTCTCTCAACACTGTCCTACTTACTCACTGCTAATTAGATGGCATGAGGCTGCTGTTGCTTTGAGCGGTACCTATGTGACTGCCCAGCCAACACATGGGCCGATGGGGCAGCCTACAGGCAACGCAGATGACCTCCAGCAACAGCTGCAGTGATTTTTGTCTCTCCTCCATCTAGCACTTATTTTTTCCATTAAGCTTCATTGTTTATCTAATATGCTTGAAGTTGGCCAACAGTTTAAAGAGGCATAGAAAGAGAACAGTCAGAAACAAAGAGACAGTATTGCCACTCAAACCTTAATTGTAAATAATATGAAAAAAAATTTGAGATGGAAAAACCTGCCCCATAAAATTACCAACAGCAACTTCTCTTTTACAGATCTATTGAGAAATTCTCTTACAAGTTCACCTCCAACTCACTCATTTTAGGCAAACGGATACTATATCCTTGGAATTGTGCCATTTGTGACTTATCTCAAAATTCAAATATTATTAGTAAACGCAGAGCTGTGAACAGCACGTAATTAGAATGCCTTTTGAAACCTTTTTTATATTCAAATGGCAGTCACTTGCCCTTCTCTCCACTGCAATACTATCATACCATCTGCTTTGTCTTTGTTTTACTTATTTATTTGCTATTGAGGCACTTTGAGGATATTTTCTGCTAGCTTCAGGTTCAATATTTATTGACTGTACGTTCTAGGTATCTTCTCCTTTTTGCTTGTTTTATGTTTCTTTTCATGGTTTCTAGTATTTTATTTTTCATAGTACTGAAAATTATGCTCAACATTTCAAAGGACACAGGGGGGGGAATATGGCACTCTGCACCAAACATTAAACAATTTTATTTTCCACATTACACCAGTTAATTCAGCTAAGCTGTAAAAAATGGGTAATGAACAACACAGGTTACAACAGCACAACCACACAGTTGATCTTCCTACATGCACATACTGATGCCTCTGTCTAGAAAGCAATGAAACTATTGAATGTTTAATATGTTAAAGGTAAACATTAATGGTTTCGGGTCTTACAAACACAATGATAAACAGAGCTTTTCAGGACGAATTTCCACAAAGATAAGATAGGAGCTGAAGTCTTATAATAATGAGCCCTCTTTAAATAAAAAGACTGAAAATTACCTCCAAGGAGTCTAATCTTACACGTTCACACAAGAAAAGTTTAACTTCTATAATGTACTGGGACTACTTAGTACATGAAGTTGTACAAATTCCTAATTCTCCAAAAGGTACAGCAACAAAATCCCCCCTTCCTCATTCTCCCTTTAATATTTTTCATATTGATAAGGGCCTGAATACTAACTGCTCCCTGGAAAATAGGAAACTCCCGAGAAGAAACGCAACAACATCTGCAGATTCTTCCTCTTACATGAGCTTTACCTTCCTTTTTCACCTTGATGTTTGAGAAAATAAACTCAGGCAGGACAAACTAAACAAACCATATTTTTCCTTAACCTGAAAAAGACTATTTTATACTACTATTATACATCAAAGCACGAGCTGGCCAGAGCGTTCTCAGTTGTAATCACTGTTATTGCAATCTTAAGACCGGAGAGAATTAACAAAATAAAGACAAATCAAATTCATTTCACTTTGATGGTAAGCCATAAGCAGCAGCAAACTCCAGGATAATTTGAGAAACGAGAGAGAGACAAATGGAAGAACAGAAAAAATCCTCAACCCCCAAAAGAAACCCCATTCTCCCTTCCCATAATTGTAGGAAGACCAGGGTGGCCAGGGAAATGTTCCAAGTCTGCCTGAAACCTGCTGTGTTCCCAGAGCCTCTGAATGATGGAAATGATGGGAAGCCCTGGTCCAGCCGAATAGTGATATCACCACATCCTCTCTTTTCCTCTTAAAAGAGGTTTATTTTTAAGATTTATTTTCACTTATTTACTAATGCAAGGGAAAACACCTCCTATAATAAGTAGCATGAAAGTCTGCTCAGCATTCCTGCCTCTCTTCACGCAAGACTCTTTTAAACCCACCTCATAATGGCAAAAGGCAACTACCGAAGGCATACTTGCCATTTCATATAATTTAATAGTAACCTTCCCCTCCCCTGAACTTTCAGGCCAAAATCAATGCCATACAAACCTGCCGAACAGGAAGCCTAATTATTCTAACATGTGCAACCGAAGCGATAGGGAGTTTCACAGTAAAACTGATAAGGAGAGACATAAAAGACTAATGAGCAGCCTGCCAGTGCTCCATTGCTGGGCTAGCAAAGGTCCCTGCGGAACACCTTTGGTATTGTTCAGTGGGGAGACAGAGGCTGGGACATGTCCAAAAATAACATTCAGAGATGGAAGAAATGAACACTCAATGTCTGCAGCTCACATGCCTCATCCAGGCACATAAAAAAAAAAAATATTTGAGGGAGCGTAACCAACAGAAAAATGCAGGATGCAGAGCAGAAAGAGCCAATTAAATGTACACAGGTTGCTGAGCAGCTAGACCCTTTGTGCCACATTCGCTATTTGAATAAATTGACAAATGTCATCTTGACCTGTGCCTGTGGTGCAGGTGCCTGAAAATAAGGGTCCTTGATTAAGGAGACGCAGTCATCCGTATTATTAGTGACCAGCGATCAGACAACTGGTCCTGCAATAATCAGGAGTGAAAGATGCAGAAAGGCCGACCGTGGCCAGCAGAAGCAGCAGCCCCAGACCAGAGAAGGAAGCAGCCGACAATATCAACTCTTGCCAATTACTGCTAGGTTTTCCAGTTTAACAGTAAGTCATCTTTTGACCTACACAAATGTAGCCTAGCAATGCTTTGTACAAAGACAATCCAGGTACCCGAGCAGCTTGTCCCAGAGGCAGCGATCCTATTTCCGCTATGTATACTGAGCACATTACCTGCACTCAAACAGAGCTGTTTCAAGCAGGGATGGCTTGCTACTAATGTCTCCATTCGGGAAGTCACAGCTTTCCCTCAAAGTTGTCCATAGGATACACTTCCAGCTGCAGAATTTCTGTAATACCTTATGTATTATAGAAATGGATGCTCTGGGGAGATCTATAACTTGGGGGAGGAGGGGAAGTTCCCCTTTGGTTGCACGACTTAGCCCTTTCAGTTGTTAACATACCCAATGAGGGAAAGAGCTTGAAAGGGCAATTTAAAGAGCCTTACAAGACAGTAGAATCACACGTCAAATTGGAATGTAATAGTCTCTTAACGCACTTTCATTATGGCAAATCCAGTCACCCTGCAAGGTTCAAACCATTACTTTGGCCGCCCAAGTCAGCATATTTGAAAGGAAACTGGGATTGAAATAATCGTTAACATTACTACTCATTTGAGAAATCTTGTACCACGGGACAGCAACCTCCAGTGTCGATGCCAAGGTAGCAAAAAAAATGACTTTAATGGCAAGCAGCAGAGCGCTGCACAGACAAGGCTTCACCAGTAAGGGAACCAGCAACATCACCTGAGAGACACGGTCTCCCACCTCTCTGTGGGCTTTACCACTACACCCAATTTATAACCTGGGAAAGAAAACACAGTCTGGAAACACCATCCCTGCCTTATATTAAAATACCATCCAACCCCACAAGTATTTCTCATGCCTAGTAACAAACACATATTGTACAGAAATCTTCTACCATAAACCTCAGTATTCAGATTTCATGGCTTGAAAAAGTTCTTTCCTCCATTTTATACAGCGACACAAAAACAGATTTTACTGTACAGCCTTTGCTGAGTAACATTCAAGGGCACATTACAAAAATCAGTTCCCTCTGAGATCAACAGAAAACAGAACTGTAGCACCTCCGTGAACTTCACCAACAAAGCTTCATTTTATTTGAATGCCAACTAACAGAGCCACCATTCTTTTTTTTTCTTTAAGACCTTTTTGACAACCAAACATTAAAATAATTTCCCCCATCTATACTTCCAGACTAAAAAAAAAAAAGATGTAGTTGCATACCTTGTTTCTCAAAACCCCGCAAAAGCATATCATATTTTCATTTCTCCTAATATTTAATCAAGTCTACTTCATTACAGACAGGGCTAAAAAGCTCATCATCCTGCAATTGATTACAAACAAGATAGTGCCCACATCTGATGAAGACCGACCTAATTGTCTGATTCGCCTGCATTTCTGCAGGCCAAATTTACTGACATTTTGCACAAATTCAAAGCTGACTGAGCCTGATGACCTTTTATACCTCTGTAATTAGTCTTCTGTGCCGTTACAACCAGAAAAGCAAGCTGCCCCTTTAGTCTCCCTAATTCTGCAGTCCATCTGTAGACTATGAACTTCATCTACTCAGCGCCTACCAGTCAGAAAAGTACATGCAAAAAAAAAAAAAGAAAAAGAAAAAGAAAATACAAAACTGCAACCTTTCAAAGTCATGAAATTAAGTCTGGAAAGGCCCTTTTAAAATAAACATGCCAATTTCTAAAAGAAGAAACAGAAAAAGCAGGACAAGTTGGTGGACCCAAATTCAATAAACAGCATTTTTATCATGCTTTTCTAAAAAAGACAATATAAAATAAGGACACTGGCATAGACAAGCACTATGAAAAAACAGTGAACAAAAAAAACAAACCAGAAACCAAAACCAGTAAGTTTAGTCCCTATAACTAACATCACAGCACAGTATGAAAAGAATAATGCAAATACATTGATTCTACACTAGAACGTAACCAAGATTAATAATACAGAGGTTTAACTGCAGAAAACATCCACTAGAACGTTATTTATCGATGTAATCAAGTTTAGAAACCCAATCCTACAGTTGCAAAAAATACTTCCTAATTATGAACCTAAGTTTAAAAAGATGAAGTGAGTCAATTGTACTGAAGTGAAGTTCTGGATCCGGATCTCCACTGCAGTCAGCGAGACGCCGATCTGCATTTCTCCAAGCAAAGCAGAGGGGAGGACGAGGTCAGAGCACTGACCTGCACTTCAAATTCCAGTCTCGGCAAAGAGGGATGGACAACCATTAGCAACCAGAGAAGACACAATATCGTTCTCTGCACAGTTTTCCACCTTGCAAAACCTGAGGGGACACACTCAGCCGGTGACCTGCACCCAGTTCTTTAGGCCACCGGCAGCCCTGCAATTTCTCTGCCCACCAGCCAACTTGTCACTGCAAACACTGTCAAAACAATACAGTCCCATGGACCATCTTCCCCAGCTTCATGCCCTAACAGATCCCAGTTTGGGAGTCACTGCACCAGCCAGTTCCTTTTAGAAATCCGTGCCCAAAAGCAAGCCAAAGACTTAATGCAAAGATATTTCAAACCAGAGAAACATTTCTTTTGCATAGCTCTATCACAAAGCATACATAATCTAAAAAGCTGCCAAGCACTGGCAGCCTCGTATTCATCAGTGTCAAGAATTTTTATATTTTTTTAAAAAGAGCTGCTAATTTTCATCCTATATGAATTTCTTAAGTGGAAATTTGGATTTTTTCCTAAGTCAAATCAATCTAAAATCAGCAGGGAAAATTTACTGAATAGCTCTATAAATTCAGAATTCTCTATCTGAATTTTAATGCAGAAATACATCTCCTAAAGCAAGCCTTTCTCTTTTCAAACTGTCACATTTAAGTAGTGTTTCCCCTTTGGTCATTTATCATCCCCTATTTTCTTTCAAAAAGTTTGGTTACAAGTAGCATGCTTTAAGATATTGATCACAAAATGACTGTGTCAACCTGGGCAGGGGGAGGGGAAGATTTCCAATTTGAAGTCCAGCTCTTAAATAAAAGTCTGGCTGCGGTATTACACATTCAGTCTCTTACCAACTTTTGACATTTTGAAATCCTATGTTACTGTGTGTTAAACATTCCGCCCACTTTCCTAGTTTATTTGGTTTGTTCAAGAAAATAGAGTGCAGAAGAAAAAAACCCCACAATTTAATTGGCTATACACAAGATACTGAAAAAAATGAGCAAAGACAGCTTTCTAACTCCTTCCCATGATGATGACAGTTGGCTTTACTGCCAACAACCCCTTCCATAGCTACATTTGAACTTAAGTCTGTGGGGATAAAAGAATTTTAGTGTGTTTGGGCTGATATAGCGATGTCTAAGCTTTCAAAAATAGCCATCATAATACGGTATATTAGGCATAACCCCTTATCTTTGCTATTTGCAAAGGAAAGCAAAGAGACTCTACCCAATCCTAGAGCAAAACCGTACCCTAAGAGTATGAAGATCCGAACTGGAAAGCAAAAACATTAAGCGGGATCCCCGAGCCACAGAGCTGTTACACTTTGGTCAGCACCGGACACTTCTGATACCAGGGAAGGGCCAGGGCAAAGGGAGAAGACCTGGCCTCATTAACAGCCCCGTCCTTACACACACAGAGCTTTACCAGCCGGGTGCACCTCAGGGTAACGACAAGCCCCAGGACGCAACACAGCAGGCACAGCACACACTGCTCCCGTCCTGTCGGGGCAGCCAGCGCAGAGTTTTGAGACCCTGGCAGGTCAGACACGTGAGGCATAGCTAAGAGGATTTCGTACTTTCTTGGTACGCGGGACCATTTCTGAAAGGCTCAGATCCACTAATTAGCTAGATACCGCCATTCTTGCACAAGCATCCATCAGCAGGGGAAGAGGATATCTCAGTTCAAGAGAACGTTTGGGGCTTTTCTTAACTGGACTCCTTCAGAATTTTATTTTTGTTGGCTTGATTCCAACATCAGCTGCTTGCTGTAAATACATATTGGAAGCAATACAAGGAGCAAGAGTCAAAGTATCTGGGAGATACGAATAATAAAACAGCTGAGCGATACTGTTCCTTTAGAGCAATCATCCCTCCACTCTCCAGGGACAAATCTCTTTGAAGGAAACCCTGGTAAGAAGGCTGTGACCGAAAAAGATACGCTACGCATTTCATTTATTTCATGCCAGCTAATCAAGCAAATCCGGCAACTTTAAAGAACTCCACAGAGTTTGCATCTGCTTTTTTTTAAAAAAAAAAAAAAAAAAGTGCAAAGCAGCCAAATCACAAAAGATAAGGCCTACTACACGCCTGAAAATAAACTCCTGTTTACTGAAAAACTTTCCCCAGCAGTTCGTGCCCCTCTGAGGCCGCTCGCACCGAAGAGCGGGAAACACTGGCTTTTGAAAGCGGTGAACTTTCCAGCCGGGGCGAGGCGATGGCAGAGGCGTCGAGGGAACCAGGCCGGAGCCACCTCAGCGCGACCCCGGGTGTGAAGGCGGAGGGAGCGCCGGGCGGCGGCGGCGGCCCTCGCAGCCCCTCAGGGCACCCGGGGGGGGCGGCACTGGCCGGGGGCGAGCGGGGAGCCGGCGCCCAGACCCACCGCCGCCCGCTCCGGCCCGGGTCACCCTCCCCGGGCCACCCTGGGGCCGAGGCGGGGCGGGCGGCGCGCTGCCTCCCCCCGCGTCCCGGAGCGGCACCTCCCCACCGGCTGCCGGCCTGGGCTAAACCCTTCCTCGGGCCAACGGTGACGGCCGCGTCCCTGCAACTCCGCCCGTCA
>VUYV01000086.1:3103962-3164745 GCA_008711295.1 Anarhynchus alexandrinus | reverse complement strand
CCGATCTCGCAAACCCTCTGCCCGGAGCCCGGCGGGGCGGGCGCCACCCGCTGCCGCTCCCGCCCCGGCCCCCATTGTTCGCCGTGCCGCCCTTACCGTGCGCGGGGGCTGGGGCTGCGCGGGCTCCCGCGGGCTCTCCTCGCTGCGGCTGGTGCAGGGACAGTCGCGCTTGGCCGCCGGAGGTCCGAGCCATTAAAAGCTCCGCGGGGAGGAGAAGGAGAAGGCGGCGGCAGGAGTGGCGGCGGCGGGGGGAGGAGGAGGAGGACAGCGGGGGGCTCGCAGGAGCAGGGTCGCCATGTCCGGCTTTGCAGCGGGGGTGGGAGGAAAGCCCACCGGGCCGGGCGCTGAGGAGAAGGGGGGCAGGCGGCGCCGGTGGTGGGGAGTGGGGGAGTCCCGCTGCCGCCTAGCAGACCGGGGGAGCGGGAACTGGACGCCGCTCAGCCGCGCTGCCGCGACTGTGCACCTCCCCTAACCCTGCCCCCTCCCGGAGGGGGAGCCGCCGGCGGGAGGAGGCGGCCGAGAGCCCCCTCCAGCGTTCACAGGCGGCGGCGGCCGCTCGCCATGGCCGCTCGCCTCAGCGCTTGCCGCCGGCGGCGGCGGGAGCGGGGAGCCCGCCTCGGCCGTACCGCCCGGCCGCAGGTACCCGGGCAGCCCGTCGGGGGAGGGGAGGAGGAGGAGGAGCAGCGACCACCGCCCTGCGGTGCCGGGAGGGAGGGGAGGACGCTCCCGATACCTTCCCTTCTCCTCCTCCTCCTCCTCCCGGGCACCAGAAGGGGCGGGCAGCGCCCAGGTGGCCGCGGCGTGAGGTAAGGGTTAAAGCGGGCTGCAGGCCGGCGGCTGAGGGGCGGCTCGTGGGGGTGGCGGGGCCTCCCTTCCCGCCTTCGGGCTGCTGCCTCCGCAGTGAGGGGGAAGGAGAGGCCCTGCGCCATCGCTGCCGCTTTCTGTGGATTTTGGGGACTGCCCGACGTGGGTGCCCTCAGGGGCTCCCTGCGGGAAGGTTGTCCCCTGCTGTCCTTGAAGGGGGAACGGGTTCGCTCTCTGGCAGCCGAGAGGCTGTTACCACAGAATCACAGAATCTCCTAGATTGGAAAAGACCTGTAAGATCATCTAGCCCAATCATTAACCTAACACTGACAAGCCCACCACATGTCCCTGAGCACTATATCTACATGACCCTTAAATACCTCCAGGGATGGGGACTCCACCACTGCCCTGGGTAACGCGTTCCCATGCCTCATGACCCTTTCAGTAAAGAAATTCTTCCTAATATCCAATCTAAACTTCCCTTGGTGCAACTTGAAGCCATTTCCTCTTGTTCTATCACCTGCTACTTGACAGAACAGGTCAACCCCCACCTCTCTGCAACCTCCTTTCAGACAGTTGTGGAGAGCCATAAGGTCTCCCCTCAGCCTCCTTTTCTCCAGGCTAAACAACCCCAGTTCCCTCAGCCGCTCCTCATGGGACTTGTGCTCCAGACCCCTCACCAGCTTTGTTGCCCTTCTTTGGACATGCTCCAGTGCCTCAATGTCCTTGTTGTGGTGAGGGGCCCAAAACTGAACACAGTACTCAAGATGCAGCCTCACCAGTGCCAAGTACAGGGGTATCAAACAGGTGGGTCATTCAGGAGGAGGCAGGACATTGCCTCAAGGAGCATACCCCAGCTTTTCCGCTTTAGGAGGCAGCGTCAGGAACCAACAAAGAGCAGATCAATGCTTGATTTACTGAGTGGTGTCCCTCCACTCTCATCATACTCCCAGTGCTTGACTGAGGCGCTAGGGAAACCAAAGGACTGGGTGTATGTGTAGTGTATTCACATTTATGGTTACTCATTAGTATTTTCTTCCCCATTAGAAAACCACTTGTCACAGCACTGTAAAATTTAACTACTAGCAATCTGGGCTTCAAGAGCTGTCTCAAAACAGTCTCCAGTCTGTGAGTAGGAAGGAGACCACCAGCCAAAGGCCAGGGTTGGTGGTGTGCCTTTTCCAGAGACCCTGTATGTTCCCTCAGAGAAGATTTGGAGCTCTATCGAAAATGCTGTTGCAACTAGGACCAGCATAATTGTCTGCATACAGCAGCTCTTAAAGACCACTACCATTTGCATAACTTAAGCAGTAGGGTGTGCACCTCTGGACCTTTTCCAGCCTTTTACCCAATCTTTTTTCAGGAAGAAGACTGGGTGGTGCACACAAATGAGCGATGCAGGGGAGACACTTCAGGTCTCTGAAGTTCTCTCAGTGACCCAGGAGGGAGCAGTAAACTAGATGTGTATTTATAAACTAACCCTTCAGAGCACCTGGCATTTAAAAACCATTTATGGAGTCCAACTACTGTCTCGAAAGTTTTTAATCGCTGGAGGAAAGAGAAATGATATGTGAACGCTATAAATATTTTTTTTGTCTAAGGCTTAGCCTTGCTTAGTCCCCAAAAGACAAATTCCTCTGCTGTCAACAGCAATGCCTCTATGCACAAACACCTCACTGCAAATACCTCAATGCATATGCCAGCCAACCTTGTGAGATCAAGAGAATTTCAGGTCTTTGGTCAGCCCTGAAACCTTAACCGAAGTACATACGTTACTGACTGAAAGGCTGGAAATTGCCTTTAGCTGTCAATACCTGATAAGATAGTAAATTTTGTTATTTCTGCCCCGACTTTTTCCACACAAAATGCATGGTCTATCTGTAGGAGATCAAGAAGAAAGATTACGTTCTCATTCTGACAATATAGAATAGAACAGAATATTTCCCTTGGAAGGGACTGACAACAACTGTCCAGTCCAACTGCTTGACCATGTGAACTGTGGTTAAAAACACTGACAAAATAAAAAAAGATTGCATTTTTCCAAATACTTTGTCAGCAGCTTTAACTCTTACTTAAGGTGCAGTTAGGGTATGAGCAGCACTGCAAGGGTCAATCGTAGCATTTAGAATTTCCTGGTGCTTTTTATGTACACTTCCAGATCACTACTGCCTCATTCACACCTAACAAAAGAGTTGTAATCTACATGAAATGGGTGAGGTCATCTTCAATGCCTTCCAAGTTTGAGCGACCTTGAAACGTTTCTCAGTACTGAACAGAAGTAACAGGTTGCCCTGCAGCTACCGATCATTTATTACTGAGCTCCAAAAAGCAACAGCGAAATACTATCTTGAACAGTATACTTACTGAAGCATCAAAGATGGTAATGTGTTGGTCGTTTCTCCAGGAGCAGCCGACAAACTCGCATGTGTTTAGTTAACCCTTCAATTCTTGAATCTTCTGAAGGTATCAAGGACAACTAGGAACTGACGTGTAAAAAGCCTTCTTTACCGTCTTGATGTTTATCTAGTCAGTCATAAAGTCATCTTTCACCCATCCATTCCCATTGATGCTCTCTACAATTCTTAAGCAGCAATTTTTCTCTAAAACAGATTTCTCTCTTGTAAATTACACATGACAGCAGCTTGCACTCTTCTGATGTGATTGCTAAGAAAAGCACTGCACTCATCACTGCTATTAGTTTCCTGTAGTACGTAGGGTTACATTTCTTCCCTGTTGAATGAGATGTGGAATTTGTTGGGGCATCAAATAAACAGGAGAATTTGAGAGAAACAGCATTTGTTTTTGAAAAGTTGCTAAAATTAGAAAAATGTTTATAGTTAGTTCATGTTTCTGAAAGAAAACAGATAAGCTTTGTCTGCATCCACTGACAAAGGAGAGAATAGCTGGAACTGGATTTCAGATTAAGCAAGACCAAGCTGGCATAGTCATTCATTTCTGCCTTACCTGATAAGAGAGAACCCAAGGGAAAGGAAGGGGAAGAGAGAAATATGTTAAAAGGGTTCTGTCATCTGAAGAGACTGCCTCTCTGCGCCTTCTGCCTTTTTCCTTGGTAGGAAAGAAATAGCAACAGCTATGATGGAATGCAAATACGGATCT
This sequence comes from Anarhynchus alexandrinus, assembly GCA_008711295.1. Taxonomy (NCBI): domain Eukaryota; kingdom Metazoa; phylum Chordata; class Aves; order Charadriiformes; family Charadriidae; genus Anarhynchus; species Anarhynchus alexandrinus. The sequence continues at coordinate 3,160,824 of VUYV01000086.1, read as the reverse complement.
CTGGAAAGCCTTCACTTTTTACAGCTCTCGTATGCTGGGATGATTTGCAGTCATTTTTTCATTGACAATTTCTCATATTTGTTGTGAGGTTCTAGAAGGTATGTATGTATGCAGGCAGTTATGGCAGAGTACCTGCAAATTCACATTTTCACCTGCCATGTGGTAACTTGTTTGCCTATCCATGTGCTTTCTCAGACTAAATCATTGAACTCAAAGACCAAATATGTGGATTAAGTTCTTTGGTCTGGTTTACACTAAGGTCAGACCAGATTCTCAGATGATCCTTCTGGCCTTAAAATCCATGCCTCTTTTGTAAACTACTTTAAAATATGTGTTAAATTCAAATGTTTTTCTGAGTTTTATTAAGGCAAGAAGCTAAGATGCTGCCCTAATCGAAATCTGTGTATTTCAGCTACATCTTTTGTCTAGTAATTCTTTTTATAAAACATTCCACACATGTTTTCCCTGGAGCCTGAAATTTTGTTTCAAAGACCCTTTCAGCAAATACTTTCATGCTAGATTTATCAGTGTGTTCTTGTATAAATGTGGTTTGGGGCTCAATCTGGCAAACCTAAAGCATTTGATAGTCAGTTTTAGGCTCTCTCTCATATGTCTTTATGTTAACTTGTGTTAACTCATACCTTTTTGCTAATTTTGTTGCAAGAGTATGACAGAATTATCCATTCACTTCTTTCAGGATCATTTCTCCATTTTTATTACACATTTCATAGCATACATGCTTCAGTGGCTTTTGTTTGCAATATATTTTTATTCATGTCTTCCCAAAACATTATTACAGCCATCGGTTGTTAAGATTATCATACCACTAGCTCTTCTGCTAAGGTTATACTAATGTTGAACTAATACGTCTTCTTGCTTCTACATCAGAATGCAATGTCAAACTGTAGGTAGAAGCAGTGGTAATTAATAACTTTCATAATAGTGTCTAATACTAGCAGTAGACCATGTCTTAACTTTAGAGGGGAAAAAAACCCCAAGCAAATAATTATTTAGCCAGTTAGCAAAGGAGTCCATTTCCATTCTCAAAGTTCAGGAATTTCATGTGAAAGAAATACTCAACCATTGAAAAGGAGCCATTTAAGCACTTAAAGCCAGCTAATTACCAGGTTTTGTTTACTCCCTGCTCAAAGCCTATAATATCATGAATTCAGAGAGAGCCTTTTTCATGGTATATGCAAAAGTTTCCCAAGTCCTTAAGAATTTAAACAAAGAGAGCTTTTGCTTATCAAGCTGTTAGAACAAGTCCCTCTTCCTAACTTCAATATTAGTACTGTTCAACACCACCTCTGTTATGTGTCATCATATTTACCTTGTATTCTCCAACGTATTTGCCTGTTTCAGGATTAATGCATTTCTTACATTAGCTGCGTATCTGTACTAAGATGATCACCAGTGCAATAGTTAATGGATGAATCATTCCCGAAGCTTCAGAGCTAAAAAGTTCACTTGAAATTCATAAGCAATTTATACTCCTCAAAACTACATAGATTGTGTCAGCTTACACTTGCTTCATGCTTGCTTTTTCCCTTCTGCACGTTCAAGGAGAAAAATAAGGCTAATATTTAAAATGACACTGAGGATTCAAAAGTATTCATTAATGGACAAAATTGTCAACTACTGCAATGTAAATAAAAACATTAATAATAATTTATTAGATTTAGCTATAAAACAACAATTTATCAAGTTACAAATATCAGAACCTTCAAGCAAACAGAAGCCAAGGAAAAATACAGAGGTTTGTAAAAAAAAAAACAAACAAAAATAAATCTAACATCCTTTGCTATTCTTATGCAAGTTTCCTCTCCTACAATCCATTTTCACCTTTTCTCCCAAAAGAAAGGAAAAAGAACGCTGGATTATCAGGACAAAAATATGTATTCCATGCCAGTATTTCCACCAGAGACAATGTACCTTTTCTGTCATGGTGAGGAGAGAGAAGAATTGGTAATGGAAAGAGAAAATATTTGCAGATATGAAAAGTTTTCACGTATTGAGTAACAAAATAATACTAGAGAAGAGCTGCTTTCTTCATTGACAGCCATCGAGCTTGCTGTGCAAGATGCAGTATGTTGGGCAGGAATGAAAGCTCAGAACCTCCCTGTTGAATGTGGCTTTTAGCAACCAACCAACCACGTTAATCTTTCAATACTACTTTTGAGAAGAAAACCAAATGTGGTGTTTGAAATAGGAATGTGACCTTAGACTTCAGAGTTTAGGGTAGAACCTCCAGCACCATAATTCATTCTCTTNAAAAAAAAAAAAAAAAAAGGAAAAAAAGGCGATACTTTCCAAGAGGACAGTGCAACAAAATTCATTAAATGATTTTGAGACCATTTGACACTGTGATGAAGAGGAACCATTGAAGTACCTGGATGGACATAAGCAAACACAGTTCTAAAACAGAGGCAAAAATGCTGTTTCTGCAGCCCCTCAGAATTTATATCATGAGTAAACACAGCTGAAAATAGTCCTCTTGCAAATATAAAAATCAGAACAATATAGAACATTAAACATGGCTTTTAGCATTATCAGACTTAAAGATTCCCATGAAAATAATAACCTTCTTGTTCTCCTCTCCATACATTGGCATACACTGCCAATATTTTTGCTGTCACCTTCTGCAAGGGAATACATCTGGAAAATATCAGTGTGTCTGAATAAATCCTTCTGGGATAATCCCCACTTTAAAGGGGTGGTGGGGGAACCTTATCCAGTGCTCTGTCGCATTCAGGATCTCTCATGGGTCCTTTCTAACTTCATGTTGGATGATAGATGTTTTATTTTTACAATGGCTAGTTACAACCAGTGGCTTAATTACTGTCTTCTCCATTGTCATATTCTTCTGCTTTAACTTTTAGAACATTTAAATCTGGCTGGAGGGAGCAACTGTAAAACCTGTCAAAGCAAACATCAATTCAGCATATGATTTTGCTATTTCAGAATGCAGCCTCTGAAATTAGCCCATTCCAAAATGTCAGACCAGAAGCCGGGTCTTCTATGGGTGGTAATTTATTTGATTCCCATATGAGAAACATAGCAGAGTGAAGAGAAACGAGACCATCTATTTTCTATCCAGGTTTAGTATAATTAATGAAATTCCTTCTTCAAAAGGGATCTGTGAAACTTTGTTTGGAAAGTGAAAGGTATTATATAATTTATAGAAATATTTTACTGAAGAAAGCTTAGCAAGATCTGCATAATTTACGTTTAATAAAATCAAATTATTAGAGACTTGAAAAGCTTTTTTTCCCTGCTTTTCTCAGACATAAAACTCCATGAATGAAAGCAAAATAACTGCTCTAAAAAGTAGAATTTAGACTAAAAAAAAAAAAGAAGCATCATTTCCATTTTACTGATGAGACAAATCATCTACAGTGATATAGTCTGCTTTCTGCTATAATCTACTTTCAAATCAGGAAGGAAAATTTTCCTTAAAGGTCAGGTAGATTGCATCTACACTTTTTCTCCCATGAGCTCCCATCAAATTGGTGATGATGATACGCAGAACCGTTGGCCGTGTTCTTCCCCATGTAAATGCGTTAGCTGGTCTATCGCTGTCAAAGACCCTATTTAACCTGTTCTATGTCTGTAGCAATTTGGGCTCTGCCTGTGGGTTTTAAGTGTGAGTGACGAATGCTCTTCTGTTTCCTAGGTTCTGATGCTGAAAGATGGACAAGGAGCAGTTTTTGTTTAGTCTCATTTAATTTTTCTGAGATACCCGGTACAGGCGAAAGTGGTATGAGTTTTTCCCATGCCCAGGTTTTTCCACCCAATATAATCATTCCTAATTCATTACCACTATCTCCAATTAGATAATTTTCCCACTCTACTTCAGTTGTTGTTACTAGTATTTTTTTTCCCTGTTTCCTCCGTTAGTGGTCTGCATATTATGTATGTCTGCATTCCCTTCAGCATTATGGTGTTCCGTAGTCTTTCAGTTTATTGTACAGTTTTCCACTCTGTAAGTATTTTAAATGTGAGATTCACTGTTTGCTCTGACATTGAAACACAGAAAGCAATTGTTTCTCATCTGTCAGTAATCTCTAGGATACATTTGTACTTTAAATATATTGTATTTTTCCTGTTACCAAAAAGGAAAAAAAAAAAGAAAAATAATCTTATTTTTTAAATATTAGATTTCAAAATGAACATGAACTTAATATATAACTGGATTGAATTCCCTCTGCTGAAATAGGACAGGCCAGGAAATATTTTAAAGCACCATGAGTTTTAATAGTCTGTACTAAATTTAAACAGTTCTTTATTATAAAGATGCCTATCATCTCATGCTATTAAATTCTAAAATGCATTCTTTTCTTCGATATTTCCAATTGCTTCACCACCGCCTGTTTAGTTTGTTCCCTCCACAGTCCCTCTGCAGTTGTTGACAACACTGAGTATTGCACATCTGTACTGTGCCATACCTCCCTCTGGCACTGGGGAGAAAAATCTTAATCCCTATTTCCTGCTGTAATCTCTCCTCCTAAAGAGGCAGATCAGTAACAAAGGAGCTGCAGTTCTCATAAAACTGCCCGAATATTAAAATGGTTTAATTTTCTACTAGGGAAAGCCAGAGCATTTCACCGCATGCCTTACTTTCCACTGCACTTTGGTCCTTTGCGTTGTTACTAAAATTCAGCATTTCAGATTGGCCACATTTGAATACATGAAAAAACCATTAGCTCCTTCCAAATGCTACAGAGAAAAGAGGATAGTACATTTTATTATGTTTTTATTTGATTATATATTTCTCCTTTGTCTTTTGTTTAGAATCCACATAACACTCAACAGTGTCAAGATAAGAAAACATTTTTTCTTTCTCAGACTGCAGAGCAAGTGTCTACACGAATATTAGCACTGAGATACGTTTTATATGAAGGGCTTCCTATTCAAGCCGATCCTATATGACCTGGGTGAAGCAGTATTCATATCCCAAAGCCCCACGCAAACACAGTAAAGAGATTCTGATCTGTATAAACCAAACCGGGGTGGGGGGAAAGCGAAGAGAGGAATGCTGTAATGAAGGATGTGTACAAATGGCCACATGAAGCCTGATCAGAGAACCAGGTGTCTAACAGGAGATACAGTAAGGGAGCCTGAGGGAAAGAACACAAGAAATGGGACAAATGTAGAGTGCTCCTTTCCCTAGCCCACTCTCCCAGCTTCTGACAGCCAACGATTTATGGACTTCTTGAGCAAGAAGTTTCCTCAGGAGCGCCTTGCTTATTAACCATTCACAAACCTACCCTTAAAGAATTGGTTCATTCTTTTTTTGACTTCCAGGCACATCCATCAGAAATTAGTTTCATGCTTTAATTGCACCGTATGAAAAACAATATTTCTTGTTGGTTTTAAGCATCTGATACTTTATTTGGGTAGCATTTGATCTTGCGTTAGGAGAAACGGTGAATTGTTCCCTCTTCACCTACTCCCCTGCATTCGTAACTGTGTATGTATCTATTCTGCTTCCCTTAAGAGTTGTCACCTTTTTCCAATCTGAAGAGCCTTAACCTCGTTACTTTCACTTTAGCACTGCATACTTCTTAAACTTCTCACCTCTTTCTCAACCTTTCCAGTTCTGCTACATCCCTTTTGCGGCACCGGCATCAGGACTGTGTGCAAAGTCAAGGCAAAGGCACACAGATGTTTGTGTCTGCACTGCACAGCCCTGGCAGCGGCACCTGCAGCACAGGCTGCTCAACTCCCTCCTTAGGAAGGAAGAGGAATTCTTACAAGGAAAACCAGCTTGAAGTCATTCAGCAGTGCTCTTTTTCCAACCAAAGCAATCATTCTCTTCCACCATAATTACGGTATTACCAGAGAAAATTAGGATTTTTGGGAAAATTAACTATGACTCTTTTTTAGATGATCTGATAAAAGCTTGTTTGCATTTTGAAGTTAGGGATGGTTTTTCAGAATAAGGGCAAGAGAAATTATTTAGGTGTCCACATCTCACAGTTTAGACACAAAGTCCATGTAATTCATTTTTTAAATTTGTTTGAATTTTCAATACACTTTTCATAAAGAAAAACATTGTGTTAGAAGAAAAATAGACCCACAAAAACATAGGAGCTGAAGCCAGACCATCTTTTCTATAGGATTAGCAAGGGACTCAGATACCAGCAAACCAAACACTTCAGACAAGGTAGCTGAAAAATGAGGCAGGAATAGTATAATCTACTGCACTTATGCTAGGACCTGTAAAATATTATTAAATGTTTATTTAGAAAATAGAAGTTACGGTGGACAACTAGTCAGAGTTCCGTTTTATGCTTAGGCATAACAGTGATAAGAGGAGTCCAATTCTCAGCAACTTGGTGGTTTCGGCTAAGCCATTTTATATGTAGTTTGTTTGTTTGTTTTCCCCAAGGGTAATAAATATTACGTGAAAAGATTTTAATAGCAATGAGGGCAAATGAAGGCTCCGTCTTCTCAGATTTCATATCCTCTTCCCCCCAACCCCCGAGTTATCCATTTTCAACTTTCCACTTGAAATATATTTTCTTATCACACTCTGCTACCTCCAGCAATGTCTTTAAGCATTTACTTATTTTAAGGACAGGAATCCACGCTTTTTTATGTTAATGTAGAACCTCAGGAACTCATCCACACAGCTGCCATTCCTTTTCACTTGCTCCCAGCGACTGTCAAGCAGCCCCAAACGAAACTCATTTCCTCCTTACCCTGGGGATGAGGAGACGTGGCGGGTTCCAAAGACAGACTTTGCCTTCGTAGTAGCAAGGGGAAAATTGCTATGGCTGTCTCCTTCTACAATGAGACGTTTATTTATGGGCACGTACTTTATTTGGACTTTTTAATGATGGGAGAAATGGGGCTAGGCAGAAGACCTGGTTAAATCTGTACTGATTTAATACTTCCCCTTTCTCTCTTCCTTTTCTCCATGGTTGCAATAGGCAGTTCTCGAGACAAACTACCCGCTCTGTGCATGCTTTTCCAGTAAACAGATGTTACTGTTTAACGCTGTGCCTATAAAATGGTCCTGTTAAGAAACACCTTCCCAGAAAAGCAGTGACTGTACCGTACCAAACTTCCCTAGTACAAGTGCATGGCCTTTAATATTCAATGGTATCATCTCCATCTACTGGCCAGAAGAAACTTTAGCTGGAGCACAAAACTNTTGGTGTTTTGGGGATTTGGTTTTGGGGTTTTTTTGTTTGGGTTTTTTGGTCCCCCTCAACCCCCAGGAATACCAATTCCTAAACAAACAAAATTCTGGACTAAAAATGTTTCTTGGCATTTTATTCTCAGATATTTTAAAATTGTGATGTTGCACAATTTTACTTCAAGTAATTCAGGCAAGGTTAGCTTCCCTGATTCAAGGCCCTGTGTTACGATCATATTTTTCACCGGTCTGAATCCAAAACATGAGTTTTATTCCAAGCTTTTTTGGTTGGAAGATTAGCATTAGTTTTTAAGATAGTACATGAACTGAATATTAAACCTTTTAATTAATGTACATCCAATCCTATCACCTCAAGATAGGACCGTGAAGTTATTAGAGAATAACGTTTTGTTAACAGCACATATTACATGAAAAACCATACCTGAGATATATTTAAAATACAACTTTCTGTTGCTACTTAGGAAAAAAGCAGTCACACATTTAATGCAGAAACAGTAAGTTGAAGAAATATCTCCTTTCTTTTTTCCTCCTTCCGCACCCTCAAAAGACACCAGCCTTACTGTTAAATTTTCAGTATCTATTGCTAAATAAGTGAAACTCCACTACAAATACTTGTGTGCATCTAGTGTTATAGTAGCTTAAGTTACTCTTAAACCAAGAGCGGTACCAATACTAAACTCAAAAGACATTTTGATTTCACGGTATAGCAGCCACGAACCTTCCCTGCACCTGAAGTGAGGCCACGGGCAGCCTCTTGAGTGAGAAGGCAAAATCATAAAAATCAAAACTGACTTGAACATATTAGGTCCCACCTTACCTTCTTGAAAACACACGGAGAAAATCACATCACTGGTCTGAACTGGAATGACAGGAACAGATCTGACAGAGATCGTAGAAACAGTCTCCTCAGAGTGGAAATCGCTGTTTCTTGTCTCCAAACTGAAGAGCCGAATTTCACACTAACTCCAGCCTTGCAAGAACGCTCGGAAATCAGCATCCCAGGCTGCCATTCCCAGGCTGATTTTCTAAATAGACTCAGAATTGCTGAGAGGCTATTTGATTTCTTCTCTAGCAGGTAATTAGAAAGACCAGAGTCAATTCTGCAAGCAAAATCCATGAATGCATAACAAATGTAAAGACCAAACGTTTGGCCCTCATGGGCTGTGAAGGAACAAGACACCGCCTTTGAAAAGCAAATACTCCGATACAGAAAAGTTCTAAAACTCAAGAGACAAACCCTAGATTTCTACTGGAATAATCATACTATTACCGAGCTTAGCATTTTGTATTCTAAGATGCAAAACACGTGGCTTTCTCATGTCCTGAATGGGTCTCCATTCCTCATATCTCTTTTGAGTGAGATAAGATGCTGTAGAAACCTTTTCCTGAACTAAAAGCAAACCAAATTTATGGCTTCTAGGGCTACAGCAGTGGGTAATGTCTCCTGAACGAGGCTCCTGTGAAAGAGGTAAAGTAATTCAGTAGTGGCAAAGAGACACAAACTTGGTGTTAGAGCTGTTACAAGTTAGTGTGTTAATAGTACGTTAGACTGAGGCTAACAAAAATCAGAGAGAAATCTAACTAACTTGATGACAAAAGGAGATATCAATGGAGGTAGATTACACTCTCCAGAAATAAAAGCACCATCTGAATCACACCTTTGAATGAGGATTAAATAGCAGGTAATTTACCTGTCAATGTGAAATGAAACACACCAAGAGTTAGCGAAATCTCCTTCAGAACTGACACGATGAGGCAGCAGGGAGGCTGGCTGACTTTTAGAGAAAGGTTATTTTCTCTTATTGGTTCATTCCAGGAATAGGAGAAAAAAAAATAGATTCCAGGAGATCAAGGTGTTTCCCAAGTAGCTGCAGGCTATTCAGTGAGCCCTTGAACTGCCAATACACGATCCCAAGGACCACCTGAGCTACTAACGATTTCTCCTCTATCAGCACCAACTCAGATGGTAGTCTTCTTTGGTCTCAGACACTTCCTTAGGACAAAATCTATCATCATCTAAGACACACCCATTTTCCTTCACTGAATAGAGCTGCAGACAATTATTTATGTACAAACTTTGTTACAGATACTCAGTATCAGGTGAGATGAGTCCCATGACTTTTATCCAATATTGAGCCCATACCTCTGTGTTCTCAACAGATATTAAGCTGTCCAGTGAGACGTTCTTTCTTGAAGCAATACAAAACATCTTCATGATAATTGAAAAAGGGAAAAGGACCTCTACTAGACAGAAGCTTAGATCCTGTTTACTGCGTCTCAGAAGACAACAAATGCATTTCTTAGAATTTAAGAGACCACCAAGTCCCATACAAGTAAGTACAATTGGCTAAGTTAGCAAATAAGAGTAAACAATGATTAAACAAGAAAGGCTAAGGCTGCGCCGCCACACAGTAAAATACTTCAAAGTTGAAAAAAAAAAAAAAGGGGTGGCAAATACCCGACTTGTGCATTAATTTTTAATACCACTCTCATTGTATTTGGAAGACTCAGTGTATGTGCGCACCCCTAACAGACACCACTAAGGCAAAAATAAGGCTCCAGTTCAAGAGCCCGAGGCTGCTGCATACCCAGTACATACATGCATACACAGAGTCATTAGGAAATTCACCTTCCTCAATTCTTTATTTCATCAAAAATTCCAACTGTGCAACACGTCTTACTCTCACGCATGTACTCCATACATGAGCCTGAAAGATGTAGATGCGCAGAGAACAAAAGACAACATTTGGCATAACAACTGCTGCTCTATGCCGGGGAATATCAGCCCTTGCGCTCAGCATGACTTTGAAGTCTCTGCAGAGAAAAGGCAATGACAGAATGCCACAGCAGTACACAATCCCCGCGTTGAAAACATGAAGTCTGCGTGTCACTTTCTTACACAGATTTTGCACCAGATTCTCAGGGAGATCTCGTAGACAAAGCCAGGCAAAGGAGACTAGACATTTATCTGCATTAATATCTTTCATGAACAACCTAGAGCTGCAAGCAAAAAAAAGCGAGTAGTTTCATGGATGGGATTAGACAGGAACTCACCTAAGCTTGAGGTGAACTACTTTTGAAAGCAACATTCAGGAATGCTACTTACTATCATATGCTTAAATAAGCTAATGAAATTGGAACACTGTCCAAAGCACGGGCAGTTTTCTAGTTGTTTTTTTGTTGTTACTGAGCTCAACTTTGAACCGTTTTGCTTGGATGTCCAGCTGCTGTTGTTTGCAGCGCTCTTTACGCTCCGTTAGGTATATCTCTTACCAAATGCAATGGGTGAGCATTTTGATAAAGCAAGATTGGAGTTATACTCAAGAAAAATGGTTGAAATAAAGCTATGGCCCTTCCCATATCAGTACCGCAGTTAAGATTGCTCCGATGCCTTCCTAAGGATGACTTTTTATTTTTTGATGGCTGCAGGTAAAGCTACTATTCTACTATATTTTCTTTGGGTGAGAGTACTTCAGGAAGAATGGTTGACTGCTTAAAAATTCTGTACTCCTGCAAGCATCAATTAAGGAACATGAAAAGCTAAGATTAGAGATTCATACAGCTTTTAAATAGGTGGAAAGGGAGTGTAATTTTTAAAGCTTGCATGAATTGAGAGAATGCTACAGAAGCTTTTGGATTAACCCTGACAAGTTTAGTGGGGACAGGCGAGACGAGACCTCCACGTACTCCCTGGAACCGACCTACCTGTCAGGCTGGCAGATGACCAGTGACTAACTCGGGGCCCTTTGCTTTGATAAAATGATTGTTAACAAGGTAGAAGCAACCGCACAAAGTTGCTCCCCACTGGCTCTGGCACACACAGCAACCCCATCTCCTGCTTCTATTTGGTCTCATTTACTCAGACTGAAAGGAAGAAATGAAGGTGCAAGCTGGTCCATTAGGAGAACAACTAGAATTCTGCTCTCTTACATTACAGAAAGCCAAAGCTGATGCTGCTTCAGGGAAATACCGAATGTACTACTATTTTCTCCACATAGTGGTAATCCAAAGAATGGAAATAAAAAAAATTCTAAGGCTAAAGCTTTGAGAAAAAGTGCAAAAAGCAAGCTGCAGGGAAAAACTTAAATGTTTTAGACTGAGGGCAAAATCAAATAAAGAATACTTTCAAAAAAATCAACAGGAAAGATGAAAGATACAAAATATCCCCATTTTTGTATTCAGGACCAGTGCTTGAGATAACTGGTCTGACTTACTAGTTCTCTCATAGTACTGGTAGCTAATCCTTAACAGTTCGTTTTCCAGATGTACAAATGCTTGAATTTCAGCAAAAACAAGATTAACAATATTTAACAAAGTGGAAACCGGACCAGTAGATACTTTGTTACACCGTTTCAGCTGCCTCTAAACAAACTGCAGTGTCAACCCGTATGGTTAAGGCAGTCTGTGTCACAAACTTTTTGATATAATGGTCCTAGGCAGTTTTTGACACACCTCATTCTGTGCTGGGTTTTTTTTGAAATATTTTCAAAAGCAAAACTAAGTTTAATCTTTAGTAAGAGAGAAATATATTACATAAAGTTCAACCTTTTCTTGTTATAAAGGAAGAAAACTTACACCCTCTGCAAAATGATTTGTATGTTTTAAGAGACTACTGAGATTGACTTGAGGAACAACTACAGTAAACGACCGAAGTTTTTAAAGATCAATGCATATACTAACATCTTCAAAGTAACAGAGGGCAAAAAACATCACTCACCTTTGTTAGAAATCAGACACCAGCAAACATAAGCATAGAGTATGTTAGCTGGTAAATGGTGTATTGCTCTTGCAGTACTGAAAAGACCTGAAAAGTTTTTGGATTCTTTCAGGTCAGGCTATCAACTATCGGATTGTTTTAAACAAAACACAGACTACTATAAGAGTATCACTGCCTGCCAGATCATGTTGCACATTTGCAGCTGGAACAACGCTACATTTTATAAGTTATGAAATGCAATTGCATCCGAACATGAAAAACATTTTTAAATCAAGATACGTAAATTTACTGTCATAAAAGGAATGCCATTAAGTTTTCATTCTACACACTCGGGTGAAAAATTTGTTAAAAAGTCAAGGAAAAAATGCATAAAATCTGTAATAAGCAACAATATACAAAGTTTCAAATATAAAATCATGACTTGTATAGTTTGTTACTTGCATCTTGTCACAAGAAGAAATTAAAAGAACCACACATCACTGAACTTCTACACAAGCTTCTTGTGTTTCAATGTCATTTATTGAGGAGTGAATGAGATACTGTCAGACATGCCAAAGAGACTTCACATTCAAGGGCTGGAAGCTGAACAGCTTTCCTCATTGAGTCACTGTACAAGTTGTTTTTGGGAATCTGAAAGTGCGATCAATGAGGTCTTCATGCTCGATGTTTGTCTTCAGTTTTTCATCTTTTGATCTACTAACTTGTTGGGCAGAAGGACACTTTCTACCCTACAAAGACTCACACTCCAATTAATACAATTAACACTAGATGTAGAGAAACGTTTATCTGTTATAACGTACATCTACTGCTGAATACAAGGTCTTAAAGCTGTTTCTTAATTCATTATGTCTAATGAGAAAATTCAACTTGTTTCCCTTTCACCATCGTATGGATGGCTTATACTGTTAGAAAAATACTCTTCAGTGCTATTGTAGGGTTTACAGGAAACTTCTTCCGTGTTGTGGGATAGAAACCGATTTAAACACCGTTCTGAAAGAATGCTTCTTCTTGCTGCCACTGCCTGTAGGTTGCAGAAGAATGGCCTACACGCACTACAGTTCTGGTTTTACTCAAAAAAGAAACAAAAGAAACCTAAACAATAGGGTAAACGTTTATTTGGAGTTAGTTTTCTTGCAGATGATAATTAAGGCCCTTCAAGCAGAGTTCAGGAGCTCCTGTATGGCTGCCTGTTGATCTGCATTGAGCTGTGATATGCATTCTGTCCACAGTCCTCCGGATGTCTAGAAAACAAATGAGAAGTTGTCTTTATGCAGGCTGACAAGTTTCTAAGGCACATGCTAAACTTCCATATGTTTACAAAGCTCAACATTCACTGGGCTTATTGCTGTAATATATATGCCAAAGAGAACAGACTGAAATCTTCAGTTATACACAGTCCTACATAGGTTCAACTACAGGTGCTCTAAAATGCTAAACAGAGGCAAATTCTAGTTAAATAGCAGCAGAGGAATTGATTTGAAACTCCCAGGAACTCCCTGTAACTAAGTGGGTCAAACAACAATTGACACTTGTGAGTTAACCATAGCCTAAACCATGTGCTCCGTTTTGCACCGAAGTTAGAAGATCAATGTCCAGGCAAAACTGAACCATACCTAAATGTGAGAGTATCTTTAGGGCACTGGTGCCTAAAACACATTCATAGGAAGGGAGCACTGTGATTACAGCACAACATGCTACATACACTATGCATGTATATGCAAAATTCTGCTGCCAACACACAACATTACTCTTTAATGGAAGGAATGGTAAATTACCTCCCGAAGAGAAGAGAATGTACGTAGCATCTACCTGGGTAAATGTTAACCCACACTTTCCTGCTCCTCAGTTTACCTCACCTGTGTTACCACAGCCCTTGACTGAGACATTAGCTTTTAAAGTCACCATCAGTAGGGACTGGTTCTAATGGTACCAGAAAATGATGAAAATTAAAAAAGGTTTGGAGTATTTATTCACTTATCAATAGAAGCTGGAAGCAACCAGCATTCTGCTTTCTTTAGAAGGGCAACAATAGGAAAAAAATTGCAGGTGACTGGCTGTAGGTCTTTAGATTGGCTTTTGCAATAGCCAATAGACGTAATGGATCTCACAGGCTGATATACCCATCCAAGTGAAACCTTACCAAAATCATGTATTCCTAAAATTCTTGAACCTGAGTTTTGCTCAAAGCATGCCAGGTAGAATGAACAATAATTGAACAGCTGCTGCTCCAAATCCGCTACACATTTTCATAAGCTATATGCTTGCCAGGCACACTACTTTCTGTCATTAGGTGCTGCAACTGTCAAGTAAGTCTGCCTGATAACACCTGGCCCTGGATCAGATCTGTCCTATGAGCACTATCACTTAACAACAGTGTAGGGAGGTGCAGCTTAAACACTTGGACAGCCTCATCACCCAGCACCGTAAGTACTCATTATGGCATAAAAGAAGTAAACCTTGAGGCAGTTCCCCAAGGTAGGGAAAATGCTGAACAACCGCCTACATTTGCACTTGTAGTAGTAAAATTACTTGTGGTTTGCACTCATTCTCTGGCAAAGATCCCAAGCCTCTGCTGTATTAGTAAGTCACCGCAGGGTGCTGGGGACCCTTACAAGAACCACACGTTGGACCAGATCCTGCAGTACAGTTCACTTATACAAAGACAGGCAAATTTCTCTCCAGATTTTAATTTCCGGCTCAGAAAAAAAAAAAAAGGCAAAAAACCAAACCCACAAACAACTATTACTAGCTAGCATGTTAACCATCTAGCTGCATATATCTTAATTAAAAAAAAAACCCAAACAGTTTTAATAAGCTTCTGAAGTTTATCAAGAGAGACAGATTTTATTCAAGTGCAAATGTTACCAAGTTTTATCATTAATGGTTCAAGGAATGTCCAAGGATCTCCAAGGAGACAAGGCTCTCAAAATTGGTTTAACTGTTTGGTTACTTCTAAAAGTAGATTCTAAATGTTCCCTTTACACCTGAGCAAGCATTTATTTACCTGCACTTGGCGAACAACATTAGCCAACCGCTTGGTACATGGATCTTCATGTTTAATAGCTTCATGAATTTCACCATCCGCAATTATACCAAATATTCTGGGAAGGTTAGAGTTGTTGGGACCGAGGACAACTGGGTTGTTGCTGTTACAATCAAAATATATATTACAAACAAATTAATGTTTAACTAAAATAATGTAAGCATTTACATGTCAGTTGAGCGATTTTGAAATATCTTATTCTAAACCTGTTTATTTACATCTAAGTTTCACTCAGCTGAATAGGCATGCAAAGCTTTGTTGCCTGCTGACAGAATGTTCCCTCTCCTGTTAATATTTAACCAGCTGATTCTTTAATCAGCCTACAGTTTATCAGGAAGAAGTTCTGAACTTTACAGAACTGTTGAGTTCCATGCAGATGGAAGGAACTGTAAACAGTGTGACAGAAATAGTCTGTCTAAAAGGGCTTAATCCTCTTTCTCCCAGTGCTGCTAGGGGGAGGAGGTTGTGTCACTGGCATCAGGAGCACCAGTGACTTCAGCTCTCCGTCAGCGCTCTCACTGACACAGCAAGTAAGCAGTTCTGCTCCCTCTTTCCCAGCCAAGTGTTGGAGTAGAGGAGTGCTGGCAACCAGGGATCTGAGCAGAAAACATGATCTACTTCCAGCCCTGCCACCTACCCCTGCAGGAACGCAGAGGCTGTGAAAGTAGGACTGACTGACAGAGCGCCAGAAAATTACGTAGCAAGGCTGAGCCACCGGCACAGAGCTGGGTACAAAAGTGTGCTAGTACTGTAATTCCTCATTTCTATATGCGTCGGTATACGCATACATGTCAGTATTATTATGGTGTCTCTGCACAACTGTACTATCATCAGTACAGAGCCCTCAATTGCCACCACCCATTTTGAGACCTTGCCTTGGTAAAGCACCAACGAGATACAAGGTATTCACATAGCAGAAAAGACTGTAGAAAAGCTAAGTTATTTCCTTTCTACTTTTCTACTAAGACACAATACAGTGTCAGCCAGAATGTGACTACTACATAATGATTCAGAAGCCGACATTCCTCCACTCAATTATGAAGTGCAACTTGCACCCACACTAGAGTATTATTTTCTCTATTGACCTATAAGCACAAATCTAAAGAACAAGCTGTGGGACAAGATGCTTTCAATAATAACTGAAATTAGTATTACAAACTTAGTAAGGGAGATTGCACTGTGCCATGAATTTATCTGTATTATTTCTCTGCTTCATACTTTGTTTTGTTGATACTCAAGCTTTTGGAAAGCAAAGAGGTGCAAAGCTACTTTAAAAGGTTATGAAAAGAAGGCTGCAAGGGCACATGTGCTACTCTTAAGTAAAAAGACCTGATCAGTTATTAATGCTGGTATGTAAGCAGAGTATCAAAAATTTTCCTGAAATTTTCTGTAGACGTTCCCAGTTGATCCTTTCCCATCATGTACATATAAAGCAGCCACGAATTTTTTCAAGCCATACAGATATTAGTTAGGATAAGAACACTGGCCGTTTTAAAAAAAACAAACCAGCAATAACATCGTGGAAGGCTCAGTTCTGACATTCCAAATTATCTTCTCTAAAGCGTATGCAGATTAACCTGGCAGTTTCTGAGTTCTGGAAAATGAATGCAAGGAAAGAACCTGCAAACAGGCTTACTTTCTGCATTAATGTGAAGACTTTCCTTACCTCTCAATTAAGTCACACAGATAATTGAAAGTATGAACAGCTTCTTCCTTATCTTCATGAAGCGGAAGCCATGATAACCAGTGTGGCAGGACTTCTTCAACATTTACACAGTCAGGCTTGAACTTCATTATCTTTCCTACAGCTGAAATGCAGTTCTCTGTTGCATTGACATTCTCTTTGGTTTTGGCATCTGGTGACTGAATGACTCTCACCAGCAATGGAAGCGCCTCTAATTGTTAAACAAAACAAGAATAAAGTTTAATGCACAATCAAGTTATATTTTATTAACATCACAAATTCTACATGAGACAACTGCACATATTAAAAATGGATTTTTTTTGTGGACCAGGCACCAAAATCCAGTCATCCCAATGTCCCACTACTTCCAGGTTCTACCCTGCTCAATATTCATAATATGAAAACCAAACAGATAAAGCTATGCAAGGAAACACAAGACAACAGCTACTGCAAAACTTTGGATCTGTTTTCTAAGTTCAGGAAAAAAAAAAATAATCTTCCTGTGTCTCTTAACTGGAGTTACACAGTCTACAATATACAAGACATTGTAATTTATAGTAAAAACAGATAGCAAGCATTATCTTTTTAATCTAACAGGTTCTACAAACATGGGATGATGAAAAGCACAGATACAGTGACATTCACATTAATTTGGACTGCAGTGCATGTCTACAGTGTATGCCTGATGTACATCTATTGCTTGTACATACATATGTATTTATGTATACACTTCCCCCCACTAAAAGGTGCACTAGGAAAAGCTCATAGGAATAATCTCATCTCATCTGGTGAATCCACCTGGCATGATTTAGATTGTAAAAATTAAACATCAAGGAAAAATACCAATTTTCTTGCTAGGTTAATAGCAATTATGTTTTTTAAATAGTCATGTGGGTAATCACATGCACACTTCTAAACTAATATTAATTTCACATTTCTAGTTACTAGTGTCCACGCAGACTTCGGAGCACCCTACATGCACGCAGGAACAATTGTCCTTGTGTTCTTCTGCTAAAAATATAATGCTAAAGCTGTGAAATTCTATATCAGCACGGAAAACAGGTTGTGGAATTGTGCAGAAAGCACACTTCAAAATAACTCCAATTACTAAGAGTGAGATTTCACACTACTTCATTTTGATGAGTAAGTAGCAGCTTTGCAGTTGAGGCATAGACAATTACACTTGCTATATTAACTTCAGTGAATTAGATTTTTGAAGAATTTAGCAGCTATGGAAAAATATGATTAACCCTAAGCTAGATGAAGATACTTTTATGGGGCTGATAAACGTGACAGAACTGCAGCAACATTGGTGATCAGACCCACTAGCTCGCGTATTGAATGTAGGATAACAATGCTGGACTTTCCTGCAGAGCAGAATTTGTTTCATAGAGGTCTACAATGTCCAGGCAAACTGAGTCTGCATTTTATACCTCAGGTTTTCATGACAGCTGAAGCTAAATCTCACCTGTGTTTCCTCATACTCCTTGATACTAATGGATGACACTGTAGGTATGTACATCCTTGCAGCCATAAGATTAAGAGGGCATCAAAATTTCAGTTAGCATAGTCTCCTCCTTACAGCTTAGCAGACAAGTTTTCTTCTTGTCTAGAAAACGGATCTATTCTCACATAGATGTTGTGGTAGATAATCCCTGAAAAACCCCTTTTGACTATAAAAGACCAGCTTCTATAATAATAATAATTTATTTCTAAAGACTGACTGCTCTGACATCTTGCACCTCCAAAACTTTTGAGGCCACTGATATGATTTAGGAAGAAACACATGCAGTTGATTAATACAATATTCACAGAGAATAGCTGATTATATTCTTCCACCAAAATAAGAAATAGAAGCAACAATGACAGTCATGTAAATTGTAACCTTGTAACTTCACTTAGAAAGTTACTTGATTTGCTGTAGCTCTTCCTTCAATCTTCTTTGTTCTTCACTAATTCTATTGTTAATTCTTTTTGTTTCATAATGTAGCTTTTGTGCCATTTACAAGTTCTCCCTATATTCCTGTATTTTTTCAACTGACTGCCAAAAATGCTTATGTTAATACATCTGCTTTTTCTGAATAGTCTTGAGTCTTCATATACTGCTACAAACTTGCAATAGAATAATATGCCAGTGCTATATATTAATCAGTAAAGAAATTAAATTATAAATAAAAGCTCACAAACATGATGTTTTCAGAGAAGACAGTAAAACCTTTGGGGTAGAAAGCTTCTCATGCCATGGATTTACATTGTTTCTAATCACAGCACATCTTCATCTATTAAAATAAGTCACAAAGTTCTTTCAGGTACGTACAAAAGTATTTAAAATACTTTTGAGGTGCCTGCTAATAAGCTGTATGCTGTAAAGTAAAAAGTTTATTTTATCTAAACATCCAACTGGATGAAGCCAAGTGTCTGGGTTCAATCAAGGATTATTTGTCTAAATACAAAGAAAAGGATCAAAGCTGTTTAAGTGGGCCAAGTTAAAGTATAATGAATGAAAAATAAAATTAGACTTCAAGAGATTCTAAAAACCCCCCAAACTCCAAAATTAGATTTATCTTGACCTCAGTCTCTACTCCTCTAGTCTTGGGACAAGACATAAAAACCTTACAGAGAAAGTCACAAAAAAACCCTTCTAGGAAGTATTTTTCTAGACAATTTTAAATTTTAATGCTCTTTATGTTTCACTGTAAGGTTTCCCCCTGCTTTAAAAAAAAAAAAAAGGAACCTCAACCTGACACCTCATCTTGATTGTCATCTTGATTGTCACCACGTGACAGTTACGTTTACACTAACAGTGGAAATTCCAAGCTCTATTGATATAGGTAAGATTTGTGTTAAAGCCCTAATTTATCCCTATCACATGGTTCTTATTTTCTTACACCATTTAATTCAGCTTTCGTTAAAGATTCATATGAAATACATATTTGAAACAGCTGACTATGTATTTTCTTAAAAAAAAGGAAAAAACCTCTGATAATGGATATTATTTAGTGTGCAAAATTAACTTTGTTGACAGGCAAGAAGAATGCCAGCAGACAATCATTTCTTTACATTCAAGATGAATTTGAAGTTTTAGAGAAACTCGAGACATTCAGGAAAAAAAAGCAGACAGTGTGTTTCTGATAGGCATTATCATACTAATTTCATTTCTTAATCACAGAAATCAGGGTCCTTCTTTTTATATAATAGGAAAGCAGAGCGCCACGTTAGTTGTATTCTAGGCTACTCCTTAATACAGGTCACTTGTATAATTTTTCCAGACATCCAAAGGGGTTTGCATTAACATGTAACCACATTAGTATTAGTAAAAAGCAACTATGAGACAGGTGTGTACCAGAAACCTATTTTTTATGAAATGAACATTTGCATGCCAGACCATATTTAAAAAAAACACAAACCAAAACGTAAATCAAGTTTGCTAAGCAGCAAGTGCCACAACAGAAATGCTACTAAGCAGAACATCATTAAAAGCCCAAGGAATTCAGGTACTTTACTAATCACCACCAGTCTGCCACACAGGTTATACTGGCAATCTATTTCACTGCCAAAGGGAAAAAAACTCATTAATGAAAAGGTGAGCAATTTTTTATTTCTTATTTTTTCCCCAGAATCACACATCCAAATAGTTTTATCAGATGCATGTACGTACCCGTGCAAAAAGGACGATAGCTGTCCCCACCAAATTGTGCCATAACTCCAACACCGTAGGCAGCTGCTTGCCTAACCTCTGGGCTGTTGTCGCATATCGACTGTAGCATTGGCCTCAGGAAGTATTCAGCATACTTGAACGAGGAGGGGCTGCAGTGCTCTACAATGTCGTCAAAAATGCATAGCCCCCACTGCCTGTCGGGCCATGGCCTATGAGGACACTGCATCAAAAACAGGTCATGTTTAAGCCGCCTTACAGTTGGTAATTTTTGTACAGTCAATGATTATATCAACAGAACAATCATAGTAACAGTCATCTAGTATTTTTGTTAAAATCTTCCTGGAACAAATTTAATCCTACAAACACATAATTTTCTGTAGTGATACTTGCAGCAATACCATAAACAAAACAAATCCAGGTGAATGTCTGAGCTAATAAAAAGAATAACGATTTTAGGCTAAATCCTTTACCTCTATTTCACACTGTTACCTAGTTCAGTCTCAATTCCCCCCACTGGACTGTAACACTTTTTTGGCCCTCCCCTTGAAATCCATTTCAGAGAGTATTGGACACTCCCAGGCAAATTAAATTTCTCAAAATAATTGTGTGTGTCAATGATCCTGGGTCTTGCAACACAGAAATTAGTAGTACAGCAGCACAGCTGTTCAAAAAGCATAGGGTAACAAGTTCATACCTGATCCAGAATAAACCTGCAACTGCCTCTATTTTGTAAAACAATAATTACTACATTCTGTCTACGAAGTTGTCTAAGATTCCAGCATGGAAGGCCTATTAACACATCAGGAAAAAAAAAAAAAATCGAATTAAAAGAAAGCAAGGTACTTACAATTAGGTTGACAATTAGTGGAAGTAGCCTTTCAAACCATGGCAGTACCTTCTCCTTATAACTGCTGAATATTGAGTGCAAAATGTCCGATACTTTAGTCAAAATATAAACGTCACTGTCATCCTGATAGGAAAAGGATACAATTCGCATTAAGACTAAAGATCTTTAAATAGTGGAAGTCACATGAAATGCTAAGGTCTCTAAACTAATGGAATAAAGTTGTTCAATGTTTTGGTTTTGTAAACCAAATTCCTTTAAAGTCCACTATTTTTCAACTCTTGGTCTAATCACAGAATGACAGGATCATAGAATGGTTTAGGTTGGAAGGGAGCTTGAAAGATCATTTAGTCCAGCCTCCCTGCCGTGGTTTCCCACAGCCCCATCCAACCTGACCTTGAACACTTCCAATGATGGGGCACCCACAAATTCTCTAGCCAACCTGTTCCAGTCTTTCACCCCTCTAATAATAAAAAAAATTCTTCCTTATATTCAATCTAAATCAACCCTCTTTTAGTTTAAAACTGTTACCCTTTGTCCTGTCACTACAGGCCCTGGTGAAAGGTCTCTCTCCATCTTTCATGTAAGCCCTCTTTATATATTGAAAGGCTGCAATGAGGTCTCCTCAGACCATTCTCTCTTCTCCAGGCTGAAGAACCCCAACTCTCAGCCTTTCTTCATAGGACAGGTGTTCCAGCCCTCTGACCATTTTTGTGGCCCTCCTCTGGATTCACTCCAACAGGCCCATGTATTTCTTGTACTGCGGACCCCAAAGCTGGATGCTCAGGTGAGGTCTCATGAGGGCAGAGAGGAGAGGGAGAATCACCTGCCTCCACCTGCTAGTCACGCTTCTTTTTATGCAGCCCAGGATACAATTGGCTTTATGGGCTGTAAGCACACATTGCTGGCATATGTGCCTTTTTTTCCATTCACCAGTATCCAGAAGTCCTTTTCAGCAGGGCTGCACTCAATCCATTCATCCCTCAGTCTGTATTGATATTGGGGACTGCCCCAACCCAAGTGCAGGACTTTGCACTTGGCCTTGCTGAACTTCACAATGTTCACATGGGCCTACCACTCAAGCCTGTCCAGGTCCCTCTGGATGGCATCCCTTCCCTCAAGTGCATCAGCAGCACCACTCAGCTTACTGTCACCTGCAAACTTGCTGAGAGTGCAACTCAATTCCACAACCTATGTTGTGAACAAAGATACTGAACAGTATTGTTCCCAATACAGACCCTTGAGGGACACCCCTTCTTACTGATCTCCATTTGGACATTAAGACACTGAATGCAACTCTTTGGACATGGCCAGCCAGACAATTCCTTATCCACTGAACAGTCCATCCATCAAATCCATATCCCTCCAATTCAGAAAGAAGAATGTTGTGTGGGACTGTGTCAAAGGCCTTACAGAAATCAAGATAGATTATATCAGTTGCTCTTCCTTAATCCAGCAATGCAATCACTCCATCATAGAAGCCACCAGCTTAGCCAGGCATGATTTGCCCTTTGTCAAGCCATGTCAGCTGTCTCTAATCACCTCCCTGTCTTCCTTGTGCCCTGACATAGCTTCCAGGAAAACCTGTTCCATGATCTTACCAGGCTCAGAGTGAGACTGACTGGCTGATAGTTCCCAGGGTCCTCCTTTTTATCCTTCTTAAAAATCTAAGTCGATTGCTAGTACTTAGCTGCATAGGGCTTGAAGGTTTGTGTCAGGGACACAAAAATTTTATGAAGACAAACAGTGTCTTGTGCAAATTTACTGCTTCAATAGATTCCCTTTACAGAAGACAGAAAGCCCTTTTCCTCTTCTGTACCTTACAGATATTGTAACAAGCTTTTATTGAAAAGTAAATGGATAACTGCCTTTGTGACAGAAGATTGTGGCAACAATATAAGGAATATTAATCCTCTCCTCTTATCGCTTAACCTCATTTTTCACCTTGCCTAATTAATGCATCAAACTGCTAAAGTAAAAATCCTTAGCTCAGATTCAGCTGTCAATTTACATTATATCTGCAAATGAGGCTTGTTCCCTGGACACACTTGTGTTGGGAAAACCCTTTAACTTTGTTTTAAAGCAAGTTCTGTTGTACTCAAAGCAGTTCCTTTAATCAGTTTATACTTTAACAGACAGGGAAAACAGAATACAGCTAGTTTCTGGTCCCTAGTGAGAAACTAATAAGTATTTCTCATGCAACTGGCAGCTTCCCACTACTGGCTATTTAAACCCTCCCTGGTTAGACAACTTCTGCATTGTCAAGGCATAATTCAAGCAATAACTCTGGAACATACACGCAAATGAAAATAGAGGTAGAGAACTGCTGCAGCACACCACAGGGTCCAACTAGCCTGTTATTGCCTGCTTACTAATAGCTGATAACAGATGCTCAGGGGAAAAGCATAACACTTGCTTAGTGTATGCCTTCTCCTACCCTCTATCAAATCAGCAGTTTATTTATTGCCTAAGCTAGGGCTGTATCTGGGTATCTTACTGAAACCACTTTTTGAGTATCTTTCACAACTTCTGTAGTCCCTTATATTTCTGCTGCCCTGAGGTAAGGGCTACATAAACATATTCCAGGACCAAAGGTGTATATCCAAATGTTACTCATTACCATGTGGTAATTTTGTCCATATGGCAAGTGGTGTTCTGCTCCCACTCCTACTTTCACAGGGTAATGCAGACAAGTCTTTCTTGCAGTCTTTAAAAAAATCAGCAAGGTCAAATATAAATTAAAGCGTTTTTAAAAATGCCTTGCAACTCTGTTGCAGAGAATGGGTTCAGCTTTCCTGAAACTGCTGCTTGCTAGCATTTTCTCTCATTATCACTACAGAGTGACACATAAGAAGAAAAGATAACAAACTGCCTAACTCACCGTCTACAAGAATGAACAGCAAACACTGCAAATAAGAAGGACTAAAAATCAGGAAAGGTTCTTGGCTCAGAACTGAGTTTTGTTATTTTTTGATCTCAAGCAGTACGTAGGTGCCAGAAATCTATCCTTTTGAATGCCGGCCCTAATGTTCCCAAAGGAAAGGGGCTCAAGAACTGCGTTGTTACTGAAGAAAGTATGTGTGCATGATCTGCTAAGATATATTCTGGAGCCTGCATACAGGTTAAACTCATGTAAACAAGCTTCATAGTTCAACTTCACAAGCTTCACACCTGCACTGTGCGGCAAAAAATCTCCTAGTTCTTAAATTTACTGAGAATCCTTTATGTCTCATGTTATAAGCAGCAGTGACTTATTATTCTTTATTACTCTCTCCATACCAATTTAATAGAATAATCAAATCTTTTCACCAGTCACCTCCACTTCAAACTAAAAAGTTAGTTTGGTATCTTAGTGGATAAGTAGCCACTTTGGTGTTCTCTCATAAGCAAACATATTATGCCAGCTATTCATCCTGCTGTCTTCCTTTGACACTATTTTAGGTCTATTCTTTCTGAGACAGACTCCTGACCTGACACGTCAGAGGTCTAGTATCAGAGGCATGCTCAAGGTTAAGAGGCACCTAGGTCATAAGGCACAATGAAAAAGCAAGTCAGCAGGGCTAAGGCCTTAGATTACCACTGATACAGCATTTGACAGAAGACTATTTAAAGTCATCTAAGAACTGTTTGAGAGGACGAAGAAAATGAAGAGCTATATCCCGAACTTCTTCCTTCGGTACACTGGACAAGGAAACCTTTCATATTTTCTAATTCACACATGTAGTGTGACACATTTCTTATGGGAAGTTTTGAAGGAATATGGTAACAGGACATCATTCCAGGAACAAATAATTCTTAGGATGCACTATGCTTTAACTGAGTAGCGTAGCATATCCCTGTAATGCATTTCCATCCTGGTGCTTTATGAGTGGAAAAACTTCCCAAACCAACTTACTTCATCTTGTAATGACTCTTCAACTTGTTCATCATAGTCTTCATCTTGTCTTTTCACTACGTTAAAAAACAAATATTAAACCATTACATATGTACAAGTGCATAAAAAGCCTGTGAAAGGGAAAAAATGATGCAGAAACAAACTTAAAAAGTAGGAAACTAGCTGAAAATGAAACAGGAATTTTTCTGTCTTTAAAAAGCTTCAAAGAGCTTTCACAGAAAAAAAAGAAGTATAATGAGACAGCTTAATTTAAGAATGTGCAAACGTGCGTGAGATAGAAATAAACACACCAGCTTGTCCACAAGGACAAGAAAAGTGCATAGAAATAAGAAACTATCATTGCTTTAAGAAAACTGCAAAGACTTCAGATAAAAAAAACAAACACAGAAATGACACCATAGACATGTGCAGTCTTAAAGTAAAACTGTCCATCAACTTTTGATTAAACTACAGTATTTCTGCAGATGATGCCATCTTCATCCTCCCAAAGCTTACAAATATAACTCATGTATTCTGTTGTTTCAAAGCCCGATTACCTTAAATAAATATGCAAGTTAAAGAAATCTGAACTACGCTTATTTTTCTGTGTTCAGAAATTATTAGAAATTCTGCTTTAAAGAGAAACCATTATCACATGTTAACAGGAATTTGCGTTAACCTACCCTGTCTTAATTCTTGATTTTTAAAGTGCTCTTCTAGCTTTCCTTTCAATATTCCTCCAAGTTCTTCAAAGTGTTCATTGTTAAGGCATCCATCTCCCATTACCTCAATGCACTGGTGAAATAAAATGATCAGCTTTTCAGCTTCAAGTTACATGAGCAGTTTCAATGAAATCTAAGCACGCAAGAGAATATTAATACATGCTCTTCTTTAAGTGATCACTAGCAGAAATAATATTAATTGAACATTCATACTGTAATCAATGCTTAAATTATACAAGTAAGGCGTAGTAGCACAGTACATTTCAAGCACATAACTTCAGTGGTTTGAGGTTAAAATGAACAAATCTGGTAATTATTTTAGGTTAATACTTTGGTATTTTGGTTCTTGCAAACAAAGTACAACTAAGTTTTTCGATCAGCTATAACAACATTTATAGTCAAACCAAAACTGGTGTAGAGGAAGCCTTGCATTTCTTCTAGCCATTTGAATGAACATAAACCACGTCCTTTCTTACCATAAAAAGCTACGAACAGTAATGCCACAAAATCCGTAAGGAAGAAAGTTACCTTTGCAAAAGAATGCATTATTTCTGAGAGAACATCTGAATCTGGTTCTGTCCCAATGGCTTTGATGAGCGCATCACACATGAAGTGCCACATCTGTGTGAGGTACTCTGGCCCACGAACTCTAGCACATTCAAGAAGGAGGGGCATTGACTCTGCTGCTGCCACTCGAACACGTTTCATTATTAAGGAAACAAAACAATGAAGGCCAACATAGCGTGCTTAGAATTTAAGCATCCACCACCATAATGAAGTTATTAGCTTTCTACCTGAAATGTTTTGGTTTTTTTTTTTTTATTAGTCCAGTGCATTTGATTTCTTAATTAGATACACATTAAGATCATAGGAAAATTAAACTGTTTGCTATCTAAAAGTTGTTTCAAGCCCGTTTCAGGCCATGACAGAAAAGCTATCCAAGTTCTCCTTCACCATATTGGCACAAACATCACTTTTTCTACTGTTTGCTTATAACATTATAGACATGCTTATTTAAAAAGAAACTAGGGGAAAAAGTAGGATACATTGCCTAAAATAGTGTGTAAAACAATGTTCTCAGAAACCATTTCTGCTATAAAGCAACAGAATATTTTAAGAGTAACACTTCCAATTCATTTAGGAAAACGGTAAGCGTGACTGATTCTTCCAAACTAAGTTTCCATTTTCACAGTAGAATTCATTAATAGGATATCATCATGGAAATAGAACTTCAACAAGGGAACCATCAGCTTTACAACTTGCTCTGTGTACTCCACGAATCCTTCCTTTAGCTCTTTTGCATAGCAAACCTGAAACACAAAGCATAGAAATGCCACCTTTAAGGGAAAATACTGTTACTAATATTTTTCAACTTTGTAATGGTGAGAAAGATTGTTAGAAGTTTAATTTTTTTTTTTTAATTTATTCTAAAACACATGCAATAATCCATTTACCTACACCCTCCACTGTGGTATTTTAAGAAACCTGGATAGCACCATGAGTCTCTCATTGTACAGGTGCATATTTTTCAAACTGAATTAAAAAATATTAGTATTTGCAAAAAGGAACTACTCTTTAACATCTGCAATTCCTTAAAAGTTTTGCTAACAAAGGAAAACCACCTGTTCATCTTAAAAATCAAAGCTCCAATCCAAAGAAACTATTTTTAATCAAACAAGTAACATGCAATGAAGTGTCTGAAATCCAAACTTAACACTGTCACCCAAAGAAAAACAACAATTTCATTTGATACTATAAAGAATATTTTTGTTACAGATTTTGGCTTCATACTCAATAGTCCAGCAATACATAGAACACCAAAACTGTCCTATTACTCACCAGCATCTGGCATGCAGTTGCTTTTTCTTCAAGGCCTGCAGTTTTAATTCCAAAACTCTGCTGATCTCCTAGGTTTACAAATTCCCAACCGTCATCATCACTCATATTCTCCATGTCTTGTGCTGTTATACAGAGGGGGGAATTTTTTTTTTTTAAATGTAAAAGTGCTACAAAATCACTTATTTCAGTATTTTTTCAAGCAAAACGTTATGCTAAACCTACTGTCTAAAAGAGCTACTTCAGGTTTAATGGATGCAGTCTTCATTAAAGGTCCCATGACAACAGGAAGATACTGCTGAAATTCCTTTCCAAGAATTTTACACATTCTGGCCCACGCTGAGATCATGTAAGAAATCTATAAAAGAGAAGAGTCAGAATTTTCATGTCCCACATTTTATTTTAATGCATACTTAAAAGGAAAGCATAACAGAAGAACATTATACAATAGGACTTTTTTTAAGAATTTGTCAGCAGTGCATAAAACTTATTTCAAAGAGAACTCATCCAACATGCAATCCATATAAAAACACATCTTCAAAAGACCTGTCCCAAGTCTTTATTTGTAACAATGCACTGACAGTACCTCTGATCAAAGTTGCTATATGTGTAAAAATGTGACAGTATAATATGTACTTGTAATGCAGTCATGACTGTCCTGAAAAGTAAATTTCCTTTTGAAATAAATAATTTCCCGAATTTACTACCGAGCCACATTCCTGAAAATAGCAAAGAGAGCAAAAAAGAGTGCAGTACTGTGTTTTCACAGGAGTATTTGTTTTCAGATACACAAGTCAAAATAGCTCTCCACTCATTAGAACAGCTGTCTAACAAGTCTTGTTGAACTATTTATAAGAAGGTGACAGCAAGGGAACAGGTCATACAATGCCAAACAAAGTAAACAAAGTAGTTACTAATAGACAAGGAACGATTAACCACATGCTGACATTTCTTCAGCAAATATAGGTCCTGGAAGTCTCATTTCCTAAACACACTTCTGTGAAAGATTCTAAGGCCATCTTAGAGCAATCAATCTCAATTTTTCTAAGATGCTGAACAATTGGTCTGAAGGTGTAATTACATGTCACATTTACAAAGAATGTTTTTAATACTAACCAAAGAGCTATGCGCTATAAAGACACAATTTTAACATACCTGTGGATCATCATCTTCTAGATCACTGAAGTCTGTTTGTGTCTTCAATAACAGTTGCATTACATCTGATGCATCCTGCATAAACTAGATATAGGAAACAACTATGTTTTTAAAGGCAAATTAAAAGGTTACTTCTCAGAGACTTAGCACCAATTTAAATAAACATTTAAGTCAAACACACTATCAAGACACAAGCTATAGCTGGAAATAGACTGAAATGCAGATAACAGTGAAACCACAAGTTTTTTTTTTTTGGAAGCATCACCAAGTCATTCTAGTCTTAAGCTTCACTGTACCCTCTGTTCATATGCTTGAAAGCAGAGGACTATTTAAATAAAACACTACATAAATAAATACTAATACTCAAAAAATATCTGACAATTCTAATTTCCCCAGATATTGTCTTTACTATTATGACTCCTTTATGGAACTGGGATAAAAGCTGACAGCAGGACTTACTTCCTCATGAGCTAGTAACATTTTAGGTCACATCAGATGCCCCAATGATGTTACACCTACCGTCTTTTCACTCCCCGTGTTCCCAGTAGTCCTCCAAGAATAATTTATTAGACTTTAGTTATGTTTAAAATATGTTTAAAATTTAGTTGCATGAATGGGAAGTTTACTGGTAGTCTTTCTAAGTCAAAGGAAAGAGCTGGTAATTTTGCAGGGAGCTATTAGTATTTTTGTACTGTGTACACCACATTATTTTACTTTGAAGTGTGATTTTCTGTTTTCTTCACTCAATGAAATGAAAATTTGTAAACCATAATGCAAACTTGCTATCAGAACATCACTTAGAATCTTCACAGTTGTTTCTTGGTACTTTTAGAGAGACAAGTTTTAACCAACTTATCAAAAAAACCAACAAAACCAACAACCAAACCCTGCCAAATACATCATGCCTCATGACAAACAAGTACTTCAAATTCTATTACAAGCACATTTAAACTTTTTCAGGCAGCCGCATACAAAAACTACGCTAAGTCTCCTTTGAACTACATACATTTTACCCACTGTTCTGACACTGCCTAAATGAGATGCTCCAGAGTTTCTCTTAAGCAAAAAAAACAAAACCAAACAAAGAANGCACATTTAAACTTTTTCAGGCAGCCGCATACAAAAACTACGCTATGTCTCCTTTGAACTACATACATTTTACCCGCTGTTCTGACAATGCCTAAATGAGATGCTCCAGAGTTTCTCTTAAGCAAAAAAAAAACCCAAACGAAGATAAAATGCTTGATTTTAACATATTTCACTGTGACAAGAATAGCTTAAGCTGTAATATTTTCCTAAGATTCTATTGTGAATTTGTGAATCTAAACAGCAAGACAGTCACCTCAGAAATTAAAACAGGAAGAGAAGCATAGAAATCAGCAACAACACAGCTGCATGTTTAACAAGTGACTATATTAATTCAATGTTAACATCGCAAAAAACAAAGGCATTTAAAAATATATTTAGACCATTAGATAAGATCTAAGCTTACCTTTTCTTTACCAACAGCAAGACCAATTAGGCTGATGCATTCAATAGTCTTTCCTCGTAGGAGTCTTAATTCCTTCTGAACAGCATTCTCAACAATGTGTTTTAAAGAGGGCATAAATAAATCATAGTAGGGAACAAATTTCTCCTCTGCTGTATCTGCAACTGATGCAATTGAAGTCACAACTTGCTCCAAAACTAGCTTGGTGCCTTTCTGTATCAACTTGGAAAGAGGAAGAATAAAGTGTTATATTTCTAAAGCACATATTTTACTGAAAAGCATGCCAAATGTAAAAATCTGCTCTTTTATCTATCCTAATTCTTGTCAGTTTCAACCAACATTAGCAGATATGTATACTGGCTTATTTCTTAGTTCAGCTGTACTTATTCTGTGTATGTGACAAGGTTACCCTCCATGAAACAATTTGTTCAGTATATTATACCTCTTGTAATTTTATCACCATAGTGGAATGAAGATGCTTCACTAGGTTATCCAAATATGGAATAAGCAGGGATTTGGGACAATCTTCAGTGAAGTTTATGAGTGCTGCAGCTGCATGGGCTTGAACACGCTGGTTGCCTTGATCCTCCATGGTTTGCAGAAGAGCTGCTATCACCTGAAAAAAAGACATTTATTGTCAGAAGAACAAGTTTCTGAAGGGGACATAGTTTTACCACTATTTTGGTTTTTTTAAAACTATTCTACTACTTGCCTTCTCATGAAATTTCTTTTGAAAACCAGGTGCGAAGTCAGTTGCCATTTGTCCGATAGCATTACAAGCAGCGTATCTTACTCTTGGATGCTGAAAAAGTATTTCCCTCAAATAGTTAACAAGTAGTCATGACAGCAGAAATGAAAACATTTTGAAATAACGAATAGAATTATACTCACAGGATCCTGAAGGAATAGCAAAACAAAATTAACTATCTCATTTAAAATTCCCTCCATCTGTTGGTGGCAACCTTCTCCAATGGCTGAGAGCGCCATCAAGCCAGCATGCCTGTATTTCCAGTCAGCTACAGAAAAGTAAAAATGAAAACAAATATGTTATTCATTTTGGAAACTAAAAAGTGCCATAAAGACAAATCACATTTTTTGAGGTGGGGAGACAGGAGAAGGAAGAGTGAAGAATAGGAGAGGGGAGGGAAATTGATGCATCTGCTGATTCGTTAAATACTTTTCACTTTTTCTCATACATACTTCCAGAGAGGCATAAAAATTTCAGTATCTAATCCAGGCCAAATCCACACCTAGAAAAAAGAATTCTCACTGCTGATACAAGTATGTACATAGTACTAACACCTGGGAACCGCATTTTAATTAAATAAGCTAACCAGGGAAACACAAGGACAGTATTTCTTTTTATCTCTCCCCCATTTTTTTTTAATGGTATCAGAACAGCTTATACCTTCTTCTTTTGGTCAGGAGGGGAAAAATGTCTAGTGAACCAAACAGTATCTGAATTTAAAACAAATAAATAATTAGTACGAAACCTTTTAGCAGTCTCCCCAAGACTGTTTAAGAACAGTGACATTCCATTTAGGGATGTAAGGCTTTCCCTGACTCCAAGTCTTATTAGCCTATTCTCAGGCTAGTAGGGATTGTTGAAATGGATGTTTCATGCCCCCCCCTTTTATTTTTTCTTCCCACAATCTTTCTCTGTGCTAGAAACCATGGGAATTGCAAAAAAGAAAACAAGAACAAACAGGTTTATCAAACTGTGGGAAAGGCATGTAACAGAACTTCTTTCCCAAAATAATGCAAGATTTCATTACTACTGGTAATGTATTAAATTCCTGGAATGAAGAACACCACAGTTCAGAGCACTGGAATCCTGACACTCAAGCTTCTATTTGATCAGGATGAGATGAAATATTGTCTTGACAGAAGGTATAGTGAAGAAGCAGTTTATTTTACACTATTTAAGTTCATTGGTTGTTCCTATTTAAGCCTGCACCTCTTGTTACTATCATTGTATTGCTATTAGCATGCATTCCAGACTTGAAATTAATGATACTACAAAATGAAATGCAATCATGTTTGGACCATCTGGCTACCCAATCCAAATCCAGAAGTTTAAAATTATTTCAATAAACATTTGTGATAAAAGCAGTGGTGATAGGAGAAGAGGAAGTTTGATTTCTGAGAGTATTGATGATGTTTTAATCTAAATGCCTTCATCTTTCCTCCCAACTCCCTACCAGTGAGAGCTTCTGAACCAAACAGTATCTATTGCGTTTCCCTTTTCCAAAGAGTACTAATAGTTATGGAAAACTCTGATCCAGCAGAAAGAAAGCATCAGGCATCAACTGCATGACCTCTACCCTTCACAGGAGTCAGGTCTTACAGCCATTAGACTCCACATCTTTCTGTGGGTACTACAAAACTAGACATTTGCTAGCCTTGAAGCTATTAACACTGGAAGAGTCAGGCTAATCCGTTTCCTTAATAAAACTTTTTTTTTCAAAAACATTTCATTCCAAACAGACTTTACAAGTGTTCACAGTTTGCAGTTAGTTCCTTGACTAGCCTTATGTTCCATACCCAATATGGTAACAGTCTTTTTTGGACTGGGTTTTAAATCATGAGGGTAGGAAAACGATCCAGAACTTTTTATCTTCTACTTCAAAGGCTCAAAGCACAGCTCAAGTGAAAGCACAAGCAAACACAATATTTTTTGAATGATTACCTAGGCAAGCATTACAGGTATTTTAAGAGCAAAAGAAGCATACATAGCAACTGATAAGAATATATGGAACCACCCCATTAAACATATTCAGATCAGCATACCAAAAGACAGCCAGCCTACCACACAGACTTCTCTATTTTGGTCCATCAAATTACAGGAAGAACAAAAAGAACACATTTTCCTCTATGTAACGATTACAATTTCACTTAAATACAGCACTTCTGAAGAAGCAAAAAAATTGAGCTACAAAATAATAGGTGGCAGTTTAGGCACGCTTAAGGTATTGTGAAGCACTGTATAGGGATTTAGAGAGATTATTCTAAAGTAAAAACGAAGTCTTCCCTGATTTAATCCACAGTCTGAGTTTTAAAAAAATGTACGGTTTTGTTTCTGACATCTCTGTTCAGCTGTCCATGTTCCAGAAAAATGTTGTAATACACTGTATATAAGTTTAATAAGTCACAGTCTAAGAAAAGGTATAAATTTCCAAGTTCACAGCATTTACAGTTTTTGCTGCTGAAATCAAAAGTGGAAGTGTATAAAAATATATCAAGTAGCTAAACATGAAGATTTAAGAGGTAACAAAGTTCCTGGAAAGGATAGAATTGTAAAAAAAAAAAAAAAAGCAGTTACTTACGATTCTGAAGCATTTGCATAATATGTTCTTTAATCATAGGTAAAACAAGTTTTCCTCCAAGGCCGCAGGCCATTCTGTCCAGCGCACTCTCACCAGCAACTGCATTGCTAAATATCAGTTACAGAAATATCAATGGTTTGATATCTACAATAAAACAAACAGTCCAACAGGGCACAGAAGAGCCCTTTACTGCAGTTCTAGTCTTCGAACTTTTGTCATCTGAATACACATGAGCCTCCATAAGTAAATAAAGCACACCCAAACCTAAAAGCACGCACACCAGTCACAAAATAGTTATTTACCCTCCTCCCAAACATTTATTATCTGTAGCCCAATGATTAAGTCTAGTACCAAAGAAACTTAAGCCTCACTAGCACAGAAGTAACAGTTACACATACCTAGAAAGCTGAAACTAAATTTGAAATTAATTAAGCTATAATACTGGCCATCATCTTTTTGTCACGAGAACACAAACCAGCTCAAACTTGCTATGAATCAGGTGAACCAGCAGAATTCAAGCTTTGGCACATAAGAGACCTTCCTTACATGGCTGCAGTAGCAGTACTCTAATATGTTCTCTTGCCAATGACTCGGGGCAGAAAACACCCAGTCTAGGTGAGGAATTTGTGCCTCTCAGCCAGTTCCAGAACTGAGAATAGGCAAACATTACCTGTGTAAAGTGACTTGTTCCACCCAATAGAATTATTTCCTACAGAAAAGCAAGAAAGTTTCCTGGACACAGATAACTACTGTTACAGTCTGGGTATGACTAGCACTGTAAAAACTAAAGGTTAGTCCATCCTAGACACCCATGATGATGGAAAAACTTCTTTCAAGTATCAGTCAGCTGGGTCAGAAATAGAGGTCTTGAATGCCCATGTCTCATTAAAACCGTAAACAGTCTAGAAACTCACATGCTGTGAACAGAGGTGTTTGTGCAAAGATACTGGCAATATTGTATTTGTTCTTCAGATTAGTCATGTTCAAATAAACAGGTACATCACCAGCAGGACAACAGAGCACGGGCACACCAGTTTAGACTGGAGCAAACTCACTAAAGTTAATGGCAGCTTTCATCTGAAATTATGTTCTTTGAGCTGTTTAATTCATTAATATATACATTCATTTAAACCATTAATTCATATATTCAGTTTGAGGAAACAGATAGTCTATCTTAGAAAAATGACCACACACCTCCCTCCAATGTTTGCAAAGCTTTTGCCAGGAAAAGAGGAAGTTGAGTTAACCTTTTCCTCCTTTAGAATTTCACTGCTTTATGAAGCCAGAGCCACAAAAAAACTGGAAATGCTAAAATACTCTCTGCTGCTTTTGTGTAGGCTGACTCACATCCCCCTTAGTCAGATCCGAACACACCCTAACTAGGCTACAGACTGATGATCATTAGGCTGTTTCTTGGACTGCACAGAAATTCCAGTCTTCTTATGAAGCTACAAAGACTCAAGCACCAGCAGAGGTTAGCGTACACATCAGCTAATCAACAACTCTCCACAAAGGTGAACTTCAGTGGTAGGAAACACATAGTAACATGAGTGAACCTGCTAAGAGAAAAAACTAACATCATACACACAATCACCAGAGACTAGCTGATGTCCAGTATTTTGCGTCCAAGCCTCAAGCTCTCCTATTACTTTGAGGGCCAAAGGAGCTACGTTTCTCCCTCAGGCTAAGGTTGCCGAGCATAACTTGTTTTCTGACCTTTGCTCACTCTGCTTGCAACTTGTAACAAGAAAAGGCAAACTTTCACTCTAAAATCCATAGGCAGCTAACTTGTGTTTAGAAGAAAGTTACTCTGCTGCCAATAAAGAGAAATTGGCATGCCTCAAGTGGATGATTTAGAGTACTTAAGCTGCCTAAACCAGCCCATCTGAATAAACTCCACACTCTGAACAGCTTGATGAGGATTTGAACTTTAATATTTTATTTCCCCATGAGATTTAGTTGAATAAAAAGATTCAAATACTCGACAAATCTGAATGCAGTAGTGTCTGGCAGTTCTACCTGTATGACAAAATTTCAAAGTTGAGGAAACGAAACAGGATAAGACTGTCTGGTCTACCATGTAAGAAAGGGAAGAAAGGACAGCTGACTTTCAATTCTATAATCAAGGGGAACAAAAAAAAAGTATTCCAAGTCAAGCAGAGATTAAACAGGTTCTTCTATAAATTCCTACACATCAGTTTTGCAAGTGTCTCTATATGCCTGATATCTAGTAGAAGTCGCTATACAGTTCAGTGGTAAATCGACATCTCTTCTATTGCCTGTCTTCCTATGAAGATCTCAAAGTCTTCTGTGACAAATTGTTTCGAAACACTAATTACATCTGAGTCTTGAAGGAGATGCCAGATGTGGCAAAAAAGCATCTAGACTGGTAAACAAACATCTGTGTCTCTACAGAAATGTGGAGATAGTTATCTCCTACACATATTTCTGCTTTCTTCTACTTCATTCTAATTGTGTTTGGACAAAAGCAGATGTAACAGGATACTGTAGACAAACCACCATCATTCTAGTGGAAAGATGGAGCAAGCTAAAAAGCACATGGGAATAAGCAAATCAGAGAGACTGGACATGTTTAGTAGATCTTTCTTGCCTAAGACACAAGTCAAGCTACTGCTATCCATAACAAGGGATTTAGAATAATAGCAAAATCATAGTATTTTTGAGCTAGATGAAATCCAGCAAGGAATTCCACTATGCATTCTGATGTCCTTTCAAAAGTAGGCAGCTTTTTATTTTAACACCACCTTTTCAAGGGCACAGATAGAGAAAAATATGAAGAGATTAGGATTAAACAGGTCAGTATCCTTCCAGCTAGCTTCAGGATAAGCCCTCAATTTAAAGGCTTAGGAAGCACTGACTTCTAAACTGAGTAACATAAATGGCAGAAGAAACAAAAGTTTGAAAAGTTAAAACAGTGCAAAATAGCAGACAAGAGGACATGCAATTTGTAGAACTAAATTACAGCAATATTAGAATACTGAAAGAATTTACTTATTTGCTGAACAGTACCTAAATAATCTACATATAAACTGACTGAGAACAGTCAAATATACTGCTCATGACTGAGGGAACAAAATTAGAAGAGTTATTTAAGAAAAAGTAATGCACTGTAGTAATTTGCATCCTGCACTTTAAATCTGCCTTTAGCCACAGTCTTGATAATATAGTGAAACAACTAGTTTCATAATTACCTGTCAAAATCATCATCTTCAAGCTCATCTGCATTTGCCCAGTCTTCATCTTCTTCCAAGTCAACCATCATTGCTAACATTTGAGGAACTGAAAAAAAAAAAAGAAGTTTTAAACTCGAGTTGCTTTCTTAAAATAGATTCTCAAATAACAAGCATAAATTTTAAGTTGTCTCCTTTCAAAAAAATAATTGAAGAAAAATAACTTTTCTTCCAGTAGCAGATAACCAAGTCTATCAAACTGCATCAGACTAATTCAGAACAGATTTTCAGAAAAATATTTTCAAAACATTCAAATTGAGAGTATTTGCACAGTTGAGTGCATTTTGATTTTGATTTTTTTCAATCATGAAGACTGTAAAAAGTAAATTCCTTAATAAAGTCCAAGTTCCTTGCAAGAGTTATAAATAGTACTATATGCTTTAGGAACTCAGATATGCTTCATTCATTTTGCTGAAACTCTGACATCATCCTTTGAATATTTACTGATGAAAGAGACTATATTCATTATGGAATAGTAATACTGAACCCTTAAGTTTTACTAACATGATAAATTTTGTTAACTATATGTAGAGTGGTCACTTGGCATAAAGCTTTACTTTCACAGTAACGGTTCAGAACTTGAGATTTTTCACCACTTAAAGTAAATTTTTGGTTTGAATCATGAAAATATCTTGCACATAATAATCCACCAGTTTTCTACTTCTGCTTCTGTAGGTTGATTCTGTCTGCTCTTCTCAGTATAAGTCTTTAAAGAAGCTATTACACAATCTTTATCATAACGTTCAACTACTATGCAATAAGCAACACCTATTCTTCCAAGTTGTTCTCACAGGAGGAAGGAGTGCAGTGATTTGTCTATTATAAGCCTGCCTGTTCCTGTGCGCTTCAGAAGCCCAAGGGGTGAAAAGTATACCTTGCACTTTCAGAGCAAACTAAGGTGCTCTTAAGTATTCTGCATTTCATATTACACTAACAGCTCAGAACAGTTGCTTGAATTCAACATCATTAATGCAAAAAAGCTTCACTTTGCCCTGGAAACAGAAGTTTTCAGTCAAATACACTACCTTAGAGCTTTAAGACTTAGAGCTTTAGGACAGTCTACCACACATCTTGAAGACAGGCATCATAGTTAACTGTCCTTCACGGCAACCTACCTCAAAAACTAGTAGGCATATAGTAGTCCATGCTGCTGCCGAGATTTACTGCAACTGATTAGGTATACTGCAACTGGTGAATTTCATAATAGACTTGCACTGCTGTAATCTACCATAGAGGCACAACCTTAAGCAAACTCACCTCACCATACATCTGGACAGCTAAGAAACTTATGGTCAACTGATGACAGAAGAAAATATTGCTCGCTGACAGCATTGTGGGGCAAGTATCAAAAAAAGATCAAATTACGGATTGATTTGCTTGATGTAGCTACATGTCTTCAGCCAGAGATGATACCATGGCTGCAAAAGCCTTCAGAGAGCTTTTATATATGTATCAAGATAACTTAATGGACGCTATGAACTTTGTAGCGCGATGCCCACATGTCAGAATTCTATATACTTACTAGTCACTAGAAAGAATTTCCTCAAAAAAACCCCAGCGTTATAGCCCAGAAGCTTTTCAGAAAGACACTCATAAGCACACAGGTGAAAATGATGTATGGTCACACCTCTGAAATATGAAAGTCAACCATCACCTGCCACAAATGCTATGGGGTTCCAAAAACTAATGTCATAGTGTTCATTGCTACGAACAA
The DNA here is from genome assembly GCA_008711295.1 of Anarhynchus alexandrinus. NCBI lineage: Eukaryota > Metazoa > Chordata > Aves > Charadriiformes > Charadriidae > Anarhynchus > Anarhynchus alexandrinus. The sequence continues at coordinate 3,122,346 of VUYV01000086.1, read as the reverse complement.
GCAAGGCTGAGAACAAACTGTCATCTAAAGCTGTCTGGCCAGCATTACATCCAGAACCTGCAAAACCTTGTATACATGTTTCTTCTTGATGTTTAATACGGATGTAGTTGCCAGTAAGCATAGATTCACAAAGAATTTTTAAATGTAGAGTTGTGCATTAGTTTCAACATTGGCCCAACAAGCCCTCAAAATTTAACTATTGACAATATATAGACCGTTTACAAACGAGTTAAGGATGAGCTCACTAAGACCCCTTCTTTTCAGAGCATGCCATGACTCTCCAGTTTCTGGAGACTGAGCAAAACTACAGCCAAAGACAGGCTGAAGCTCTAATTTCTAGGGAAAGAGCAATAAAAGACTCTGCTATCTTGAGTACTGAGCTCAAGGAGGGAAGTCTGAACCCAGATGGAATTCCTGAGCAGAAAACTGGTACACAGGGCACAGACTTACTCCTAAATCAGCGTCCTGTTCAGTATAACCAACATAAGATGACAGTTTTGCCTAAGACCCAGTTATAGCTGTGACGATCAAGTGATGTAGCAACTTTTTAGCTGAATGAAAACAGAAAGCTTTTTAAACTAAGGCACAGAACCAAGACAAAAGCAATCATTTTTTGGCTTTCTCTGAACATAACCGCTTTACTAGCTCTGCAAAATAAATGTCTTTCACCTTAGTGATTCATTAAGAGCAATTTTACAATGGGTTGCAAACTGAAGGCACTTCACACACACATAGCGCATTATCTTAATACAAATATTTCATTCCTAAACAGCAACTAGCAATCCAATAGAAAAGTAATACATTCTAAAGAGGTATGAGGTACTTCTCTATTATGCTGCCAGACCAGATAAGAAGCTTGTAATGATCTGGGACACAGCAAGTGTGAAGTGTTAATATTTGAGAAATTGTGGCGGTATGGCGAGGTTCCTGCCAACTGGAAAAGGGGAAACAACCCCTATTTTCAAAAAGGGAAATAAGGAAGACCCGGGGAACTACAGGCCAGTCAGTCTCACCTCTGTGCCTGGCAAGATGGGGGAGGTGTCCCTGCCTATGGCAGGGAGGTTGGAACTCGATGATCTTCAAGGTCCCTTCCAACCTAAACCATTCTATGATTCTATGAATATTCGCAACAAGCTACACAGCATTCTAAACATTTTCACATTTCAAAATATATTCTGAAAAAATCTGCTCTTTAAAAGAACTATTCTACAAGTAAACAAAACTGCTAGTCAATAGTTTAAACACTTAGGCCGAGCAGATCCAGTTTACAACATTCTCCCTAAGTTCTATGATTATTTTAGTGACTTTCCCCAGCCCGAGCACACAAGTAAAAAAAGTTCCCTTTTAACAGATTGTCTTTGTGCAAGTTTCAGAAAACAAGCAAGAATCTAGACAGATACAAGTGTAACAGGGAGGGAAAAGAATCCTTCCAAAAAGCAGGCTACACTACTGTGTCAGTGCCCTGATCTACTCACAAAAAGGATTTAAAATGCAGAGAAATACCACTGCGTAGAGCATTGCTGCTGGGGCTGTCCAGAAGACAGTTATTTTTAGTATCTCAAATAATAACACATGATTAAAAAGTGCCTCTCCAAAGAATTTACACTTCGCGTTAAACTTTCTCTAAGTATTTATATAAGCATCTGATTTTTAATTCACATCTTTAACTCAACACTGAAGCTCAACATGCATGCTTAACTCCTTCAGTCTTCAGTTGCCAGCACCACAGAGTATCTGGCCTACATACCAAACTTCAAACGTAGAACTTGAGAACTAAATTCATCAACTTTTTTTTTTTTTTTATACAGCACAAATTTCCAAAGCCAGCAGAAAAAGCATGAAAGTATTATTTTCCTTGGAAATGCCTAATGAAGAATCTACTGTATTTTTATTCAGATTCTTGGTGGGTACATAAGCACAGATTAATTTATGAAAAGTCATCATAAGAAGGGTCTTTCTCCATAAGAAAACCTAGTTTGGTGTCACCTAAAGTTACCAGCACCAGCAAACTGAGTTAGACATGGTTTTGCCACTGACCACCAGCAAAATCACTTAAATACTATAAAGGAAAACAAATTGTTTCAACAAAGAAAATGAGTGAAATACTTACTGGCTTGTGCAACAATGTTTGTATGCCTCCTCAGCATAGCAGCAGCAGTTTCTGACAAGGTCACAATTACTTCAAGTGCCAACTGACGCTGCATGTTACTGAGACTGGCATCTGCACACAACTACAATCCAGAATATTAGAGCAAATGGTTAGAACAGATGTTTTAGGGTGGAAAAAGTGACTTAAAAAAAAAAATCCTAGCTTTACCTTCAGACTTAGTTGCAATGTAGGTTCTAAATGTGGTCGTAAATACTTGGGAACAGAATCTGCAATTTCTACAAGGGATTTCAGGACAGAATCATCGTTTTGGTAGCAGGAATCATTTACAGCCTATCAAGAGATAAAACGAAAGTAAGATTAAGTAAAACCAAATAATACTATGAATGGAACCACTGTTACAGAAGAAATTTGATCAACTGTATTCTTGTCTCTCTGAATAGTCCTGTTCAGCATTAGCGTATTGTGGTTAGCGGTTAGGACTGAGAGTAAACTTTTTAGTAAAACTAATGCTGCTAACAAAGAACTAGCTAAATCCTGCAGACATGAGCAGAATGAAGAACATAAGGACCAAGGAGACAATTTTAAGGGAATGAAGTAACTTCAAAAGGTGGCCAGCCTAGCAACAGTGAAAACCAGTAAGAAATCAAGAGACCACTGACCAGAAATGGACTTGGGTTGGACCTGGGGATCGGGTGATAGGTGATACAGGTATAACTGAGACGTGAATTGGGGTAGGGGTCCCTCTCCAGAGGCACACAGCTTGAGCTGTAACCTGAGAACTAATAAAAGACTAATCGGAAGTCTTCACTCTGACTTTGTATTTTCAGCAGGATCCTTGGGTCAGACCCTGCTACGGTGGCCAGCGTGCTTAAATCTGTAACAACTACAAGGTCCAAAAGTATAAGTTTTCTACAAGTAAGTTATGGCTCACAACATTATATGCCATCAATTTTGACCATTATTAGTTTAAGTCCAACACAGTAGACAGACACTTGGAAAAAATTAAGATCACACGTCAGAGGTGCCAACACACTATGTTTTCACAAGCACAACTTCAAAATGCATTTTAAATAAAGAAAAACTCCTCAAAGTAACTCTGCTCAAAAGAAAGAAAATGAGCCTCTCTCTTTTTTTTCCCTGTTATGTGAGAACAGCTTTGAATAGCTTATGTGTACAAACACCAGGAATCTCAAGATTAAATAATTTATTTTTTCCAGACAACTCTGGAGAGCTACCGAATTAAAGCAGGCCTTTCAGCCTTCAGTCACAGGACACAGGAAAGAGAAAAAGAAATCAAGCTTTTTGCAAGTATCTTTCCTAACCCATAGCTACATTCCAAAAAGTAATTTAAAACTTACTTCTAACTCACCAGGTTGATACTCTAGTACCAAAATGGGACAGAGTTATTGAATGGTGTTAAAACTCTTCAAGAAGTAGGACACAAAAACCCCAAAACGCCAAAGAAAAAATAGCCTTTAAACACACTTTTGGGGTTTTGAAAGGAATTTTCACTAGCAAAGTATCTGATGTCTTCCTAATGCAGCAACATTATTTAAAAGTGAATAGTTAGGTGTTTTTTAACACTTAAATCTAGAATACAACACTTTTAATAATACCATTCAAACAGCCCACGCTTTCAACTTAGAAGCAGCATCTCCTAGTATCAGAAATGTTCTGGGGGAAAAAAAAAGTCTATCTTGGCTAAGGCCTTTTGGACTAATAGTTACCACTTGTCCTCTGATTCTGGGAAAGGATACTGTAATGTTTAGTGGAAGTTTCTGTAAAACTCTGTATTTTATACCCATTGCAACTTTGAGAGTTTTTTAAAGCAAGACTAGGTTTCTAATGAAAGAAGTTCAAAATGCACAGTGAGCCCTAAAAGGCTACTTTTCTGTAGTATCGAATGCAAACAACCACAGAAGCCAGCTGAAGTTTCAGCTGCTTTTACCTCCACAGCAGGATAAATCTCTTGGATACAAGTTTCAACTATTAGTTCTGAAAGTTCAACTTCCAGCATAACTATTATAGAAATTGTACTGAAATGACTGAATTGCTAAGTCAGAATTTTATTCTTAGCTTTTTTACCATGCCAATATTTCAACAAAATGAATGTCAACAGCAACAAAAAAAAAAATCCAACTGTCACCAAAGGTCACTCACCACTATTCTAACACATCCCATCTCCTATTTATAAACTCAGATCTTCATATCCATCTTGTGTTACCACAGCCAGAAAATCTAGTCCTTCTTGCAATAAGTATTTTAAAAAGACAGATTTCATAGCATACTTCTGTGCTCTATATTTGCAAAATAAAGCTGAAAATGCAAGCCAAGTGCATGTGTTTTTACAGCCTAAAATAGTAGCACTGAAACTTATATCACACAAAGTGGGCTATTAGTCTGAAGTCTAAAAACAGCACACTATTTAATTCCTAAACATCAAGATGAACAGCATGCCCACCCAAATCCTGCCTCACTCCCACTCATACAGGACTCAGTAGCCAAGGTCCCCTCAGCCAGTTACAATTTTTGAACAACGCAATTTTCATTGCCAAAGTCACAGACAGGGACTAACCACCAACTAGTGAGCTCAAGATCAAAATACTTATCTTGTATACACTAGAGCCTATTTTCAAGTTTATTTGATTTTAATAAATTCCTCTCGGTTTCCATTTAAAATCAAGCAGAATTCCATTGGTTGCAGAAGCCAGTAAACTTGGCACAATTTTTCTTCAGCATGCCACATAGCAGACACAGACAAGGTTTATAGCTTACACTGTCAACAGGAATTTGCTGTACTGACTGTAGCAATAACACAGTCTTTAACCTAAATTTAGCCTAATTTAAAATTGCTGAAAGTTTGCTACCACTGTTATCACAGCTACTTAGTTATTTTCACTTTTTTCTTAATATAGAAAGGGAATTGTAGTGTGAAATTGTCACCCTTCAAAGCTCAAAATGGTTCTGTCTCTGGTTTGGTTTACAACAGGCTTCCTCCCCAAAGTAAACAGGCTTATATTAGAATTCCAACTTTTTCTCAAATTCATCCATCCTAAAAGAGATCTAAACCAGCCTCAGAAATTATATGAAGCTTAAAAAGGCATTTTGTTTGCAAGTTCCTAACATATCAAACAATAAAGATCATTTGTCCATGTTGTTGTTGCAACTCAGAATTTTTGCTCAGAATAATTATACGCTTTCCTCTAAACTGAAAAGATACAGTTTATCACAGGTCAATGAATTTCCCAATTAATGATTACTTGAAATCTCAGGGTAGCCCATATTTAAAGTATATTTCAATATCATGGTTAATTTAGTAACTGTATGATTTTGAGTTAAATGCCTTACGAAGAATTTTAACTCATTTATCTAGGTAACACTGTATAAATTAATCAGCATTGAACTATTTTCCTTAAAACCCTATCAATTAGCTTGTGTTTACAAAATCCCTTATCAGTTTCCACTGTATCTTGCTGGTGACTGATGTCAGGCTAACTAAGATAATAGTTCATCCAGGTCTCAGCAAAAATTCATATGCTACACAAATTTGCAGACCAATAATTTACATTCGGATAGAGTCAATACAGAGAGTAATGGCACACTGAGTGTTACTTGTGTGGTTTCTTACCTGCAAGATTCCCGGTAGCAAGTCTGCAAAATGTTTAAGAAGGGGAAGATTGTGCTCATTAGCAAGCACAAACGCAGCTGCAGCTCTAGCAGACAGAGTCTTGATCTAAAACACAGACAGGATGGGAGAAAGAAATGTGAAGAACTGGTAATGAAACATGCCTTTGTTTTTTTTTAACATTAGGCCTAATGTAAGACTACATTTTTTATTATAATTTCCCTTTTCCATTTTCCTAACAGACATACCAATTAGCTTTTAACATGGACTTTTACATCTCGCTTCAAATTAAGGTAAAGCAATACTGAAGATATTCAGCATCTATGTCCTCAATGATACAAAAAAAGTTTATCATATTAAGAAGTGGCAAGTATTCCCTAGTTTTGTTTTTGGGTTTTTTTTGTTTGTTTGTTTTGGGTTGTGTTTTTTTTTAACTAAAGAAAAAAACCTATTGTTTTCAACCTCCATCCCAATTTCCAATGTGTATGCAAGTGTCAAAGTCCCATTTTTCAAAAAGTGTGATCTAAGTGTTTAAAACACGCTTCTTTAAAGGCATGACTTGTGGTACTTTAGAAAATGTTACTCAGTTGACTTTCAAAGGTCAGAAAAAGTAATCCGTGGGGGAGCAGCAAACTGAACCCATATACCACAGCAGGGCTTCCTATTCTTGCCCAGCATTTTCTACAACAAGAGAAACATTTTCAAAGTACAATCCTCTGCACAAATCAATAAATCTGAAGCCTTCCAGAAAAGCTTGCTAACATGCCCTTACAGCAAAGCATGCACAAACAGTTCAAGGAGCTGTCATATATTCAGAGTTTTAAGACATACTGAGTACAGATACTATGTGTAGAGAGATACTACGTATCTATACTGTTACACACAAGGGCCAGAAAGAGATCTTAACAAGGAGTTTCTGACCCCTCATGCTGCTGGCTAAACCCTGGGCTCTGCTTTGGGCCACTACAACTAGGTTTCTCCAAGCATAACTACTAGGGCAGAGTCTGGGCTGAAGCAGTGCAGGTATAAGCCAGCCAGTCAGCTTTAGGACCATGAAAAGGTTTGACCCTCTTGTTTTGCACTAAGCATAGTCAAAACTCCAGATGTACATCAGTTTCAGGTAATGCAATTCTCTGGTAGGAATCTGTGGTTTAACCTCCATGTTTGAGATTACTACACTAAGTTTCTATGCTCAGGACATATTAAAAAAAAAAGGAGAACATAAAGGTCTTACTGAGGGATGCTCTTGATCTTGCATACACTGAACCAGCATTCTCTTAATGACCTCCAAATAGTGTTGCTGCTGATTCCCAAAAATCCCAGGAAAATTCCTAAGGATAAGAAAAGACCAAAACATTAATAAAAATTCACACAGTTTAACCTTAACTATTATTTTAAACTTATCCATTGTTTAAACTTGTTACAGATTGTAACCGTACATGTAAGAGTTAAGTAAACCACAATACAACAGAATAAATGAAATATATATGATTGCTTGTTAATTAAGTTGTGACAGTTCTTAGGTTTTTTACAGACTTGCAAAAATGTAGCAAAGCGCAAAAGCTTACCAGAAAATATGTAGAGCAGCCTCCCGCAGTCCCACATTCTGAGAGCTGACAGAGTCAAATAAGAATTTCAGAACTTCCGGCCACTGATTGTTGCCATCTTCATCTAGATTAAACACCACAAAATTTTAGGATAAGCAAACTTAAGAGTGCTTAGATCTCAGTTGTGCAGGGCAACCAGTCATCACTACTAAAATTAATTTCAAAAAAACGGATCTGAAGATGTGTCCAAGTCACAGTGTAAAATATGGCCGAAATGTTACATCTAAAGGCCCTCAGGAACAGATGATGATCTCTATTTACTGTTATATAACAGCACTCAAAAAAGAAACTGATGTGCAGCATAACATTGATGAGAATTTAAACTAAATTGGATTTCTAAACCTTAATATAATCTCACCTAAACTCAAGCAATTTAAAAAGCAGAGTTAAGGAATCTTATTTTTAGCCAATCGAGGCTAATGTAAACAAATATTAGGTTTTATTTTTAAACTGTGAAATCAGTTAGTAGCTCATGTGCAAACATCTACACAGGACTAGAGAACAAGAGATAAAAATACAACTACTATCAATACATAGACATTTTACCACAATTATCAGCTTATATAAAGTACCTATTAAGTTCCGGGCCAGTTCAGCAACGATGTCACAGATTTTTTTCCTCATACTGGACTGCGTTTCCAACTGAATAATCAATAGCAATCCACTTTTGATAGAGGTCTGATCATCAGGTGAAAGAGCTGGATAAACTTCTTCAAAAGCAGAAGACAAAAGACGTCGTAGAAGGACAGCTGCCATTTGTCTGGCCTATTGGATAAGAAAGTATGTATGTTAAAGTGTTTTGATATGATAATCATGCAGGAAAGACTACTGACATCATGCTTCCAAATGACCAGTTCTCACTGTGTAGACTTGTTTGGTGAATGGAATATCTCTCAAGCAACCGATGACGATTATGATAGTAAGCAAAAACATAGTAAAGAACCATCATCTTACAACCATGTTTCTGACAGCTACAGGTCTTCAAAGAAATAACCATGAAATCCAGTGAAGTATTCAGGTTTTTTTCTAAAGCTAAACCTTGGACATATTTTGCGGCAAGTTAAGGACTTAGCTGCATTATTGAAAGATGTTTAAAGAATGTCATCTTTCTTCTTTAAATGGCCTGCTGACATAATTATAATCCAGATTGTGGTTTTTTGGATTAACAAGTGACTTAATGGGACAACTTTGTCAGACAATTAACCTGTAAAACCTCCTTCACTTTCTCAAACAACCAAACTTCACAATAAAGATTCAGGAACCTAGAGTTAGATTTTGGCAAGTAAAACTACTCTGAGCAACAACAACAAAAACCCCCACAACCAAAGCTTTCAGACTTTCACAAACCTATCATAAAACGTTTTTCTTTAAACTTGAATTTGAGTATAGGAACCTCAATACCACATATTAAATCTCCTATGCTTCATACAGCAATTCTACAACAGCTTCATTTACATATCTGTATTTATTTACAATTATACAAGAACTAGAAGCAAAAAACATGGCTGAGTAATTCAAAACATGCAGTAAAGGCAAAAAGACACACGAAGCACTCTGAATAATTTAATAAATAGTATGTTCACTAACCAGTGTTTCTCGAAGGACAAACAGTAATTAAAAAACAGCTCCCAAATTTATGAGGTTTAACACATGTAACAAAACCTTGCACATATTAAATCCTCACTAAAAAATAATCCAATGCAACATGCACTCAATTTTTTCCTAGGATATTCTTATTTAATGTGTACTTGAATGAAAACCAGTTTCATTCATAACAGCCTTTGGAATCCAAAAATGCTCAATGAGCAGCAGAACTAACAAGGTCCGATTTCCCAAAGATCTCTCAACCTATAGATGAGAAACACAAATTTCTGCAAAGTCTCAACTTCTAGTATACCGTGTAAAAAACAGGTATTTCTAGAACATCACCCAAGATACTATTCTTGTTGTGTTCTGCAGTCTCCAGACTCACTGTGCCTTTTTCCAGTGTACCCAGCTCTCTTCTATACAGCTAAAGAGTAGTGCCCACAAAGTGTCTCTACACTAGCAGAAGGGAAGGACTAGATCATTCCTTATCTCCTCCTCCTCAAAAGCTCCAGTGTGGACCAAATACATCACATATGTAAGATTAGCAGATCTTCCCTAGTACATGTAAGGAAGACAGCAGACGAACAAAGAGGGCCACAGTGCCCACCTGTGCTGTAGCTCCCACCGTAAGCCAAGGTCTCTAGCGATAGGTTGTCACAGGAGGAACATGAGTTAGAAAGGAGGAAGATGCTTTCCTGAATGCCACTAACAGTGTGTCCAAAAACTTTAATGGTACCACATCCCATCCCTAGAAGCACCAATATTGTGAAAGATTAAATTTCTCCTCATCAGTATGGTGAGCTTACATAGAAGAAGCTTTTACTAAGGAGCAAGTTTGCTGGGACTAAACGAAGCACAAACTCTGATGCAATGTCTTCCCTTACTCAGGTCATCATGTTTCTGTGCATATTCTCTGACATCTGACTCACATTATATTCATCCCTTTTCTGAAGTAATAATAGGCGGCCAGATAGGGAACAGAGCTTGTTTTCATAAAGCACACAGTCTCAAAGATAAGAATTTCCACCTCTGAAGAACTTAACTGACAAACACAGACTGATTGCAAAGTGAAAACACAAGTAACAAGGTATACAGAAAGACACAAGATCAGTGCTACATGAATTAGCTTCTCACTACTGTTACTAGCTTAGAAAAAAAATAATCCCAAGTTACCTAAAGCAAATTCAAATGTTTGAAGGAGTGATAAAGCAGCAATTGACTTCTAATAATAAATGGCACATTTTCCTCAGCAGATATTCACCTATATATGAAAACTACCATTGTGAATTTAATTATGACGAACATGGCTGGATTAATGGCAGCTCTGGGGCTGTTTCTTCTGCTTTAAGGAAGAAAGTACGTATTATTCACCCACACCAAGGGCTCTTTTACATTAAAGTATTACAAGATATGTACCCAAACAAGCATTTTAAATTCATGCAACTTAGCGACTATAGCTTTTAATGAGAACAGGAACAATATAAAGTGTACATCCCCAAAGAAGAACTTCCATCTACCAGTGAAGCATAAAAAAGCAGAATTCTCTCCTAGCCTAGCACTGGATTCCTCTGCATGTCCAAATTACTGAGGTGCTCACATACAGTTGGAATGTCAAAAGTATTAACATAAAAAGTAGTCATAATACTCAAATTTCAACATACTGCTTCTTATTAAATAGAATTTGCAGTGCTTTAAAAAATGTTCTAGGATTTTACTGATGATGGAACCAAGGCACAAGACAAAAACCAAAATTGCTAAGCAGGGCAGCAGGAGAATTATGAACAGAAATCTGGGATACAGTGTTCTCCAATGGCATTCAAAGTGTCCAGGTAATCCTGCACATTTTGTAAGAAAAAGACGGACCATCTTGTGTAGCACAGTCACAGTGATTTTTACTTTTGTTTTACTGTTCCTTTTAAGTCCTCAAGGAAGAAAACATGCATGGGTGGAAGCAATCAATATTTAGGACACGGTCCAAAGATGGACTTGCACAACCTCATTTGGGGATCCAGCCCCATGCGGAATTCAAAGCACGCAGTGCCTAAGGTCTGCATACAACTCAAAGGCAGAACTGTGGTACATCAGAAGTCCATGGGCTGCCTTCCCTCCCATCTAAATGCTGAACAGAAAGCTGCCCACAGCAGTCGTTTGCAGACTGAGAAATGCAACCCCTTCATGTGACAATATGGAGAGGAGGAAGGGAAAGGTCAGAGCCCTCTAAGAGGGCTGTGAGTACAGCAGAAAGAGTTTTACACAGCATTTGTTATTGTATTTCACAGGGCTCAAAATTAGTCAACTGTAAATTAGGACACGATTGAAAATTGTCAATCTGGAGTTAACCAGGAAGAAAACAAATGCAGGAGAAAATGCAGAACTTCTGTTCCTCTCTAAGATTTAGGTGATAAATCAAAACCGCAAAGGAACAGCCTCTAACACCTGAAACATCCTAAGAATAAAAATCATCAAATAATCTGTAAAAAAATGCCACCTTTCTGTCCAACCCTTTAAAATGCAGTCGCATAGGAAGAAGTAAGAGTCCTAACTTTGTAACAGTGAGACTACACGTTCAGGAAGTTGGAGACCTGGGTTCAAGCCCCTCCTCAGCCTGAGGTGTTCAAACTTGCATATCATCTGGCACAGAAGTGTTCTAACTGCTATTTCAGACGCTTCCCTCCACTTCTGTGAACAGTGTTACTCTGCTATCAGGAAAGCATGAAATCAGAACAGAGGGAAAAGGTGATTATTTCCACAGTTTAGGCAGTTGGTTAGGAGAAAACCTGTTATACCGTTAGTTTTTTAAAGAGCTATTTCTGATCTAGCTTAATGTTTTTTTCCATGTCAAATCCAAGTGGTCCTGGGAGCAGGATCTGAATCCCCATTTCTCCATTGAAATGCAAAAAATAATAGGTTGAAAGGTCAGGATTCCCCCAGCTGCTGTCCAAATAGTCCTATGAATCTTGTATCCTCTACAACACAGCAGCCCAGCTCCTGCAAACAGGATGGAGTGTTGTCTTCAGCCTAGTCTTCCTGGGAGGGAGTAAAGCAATACAGAGGCTTCAGGATGAAGAGGAATCTGAACTTAGCTTTCCCACAGCCTGGGCAAGGGATGTTTAAAGTTCTAAGGCTTCTTCCAGCAACCTGTATTCAGTGGTGCCAGTACATTCAATGTGCTCAGAGGACGCACATCGAGCCCAAAGCCCTATCCACTGGTGACATGTGCACTATTCTGCCCAACATTTGGATCTACGTAAAATATGTGCAGACACAAAATGCCTAGCTCTCAATACCAACAACGTAATGAACACACACAGAATGCTTCCCTGCATGTTTATATGCAATGTTTAGATTAAGCATGGGGATGACTTCACTTGTGCTCTAAGTAGGCTACTACGTATTTGGATTTACAGGGAAGAGATGTCATTTGGAGCTTTTATTAATCCGGATTGTTTGAGTCCAGCACCTAACGCCTACTTAAGTTATGAGTTAACATTTAAACCTTTCTTTCGTTTATCAATTGGTGGAGTTAAACATCAAGTTATTCTACAAATGCTATCCTCTGATGTCTTCGGTAAGAGAAACTTCTACAGGTGAAAAATTTCTTTGCACTGGAGTAAGTTGGAAGCCAAGTCATTGGCAAGATTCTGAACAAGTTTTACGCTGGGCTATTTCCTTAGCTGATATAAATGAAATAAAATCAGTAAATACATGGAAAAAGTATTTATTTACACAAGCATGGCTTTGTAGTATTCAGGTCAGACTTATCAAATGTATTCAAAACAGAAGCATGTGCAATGCAGCTATAACTTCTAGGACATAGTATTATGTGATTATTATAGATTATACTATTCTGATAAAAAAGGACAACAGCAGATCTTATTTTTCATGGCAAATTTAAATACAGGGGAGACTGCTCTACAGTTTTCTATCATTTGAAACACCTCAGAGGGGCAGGAGAGAAAACTACAGCTCTTATGCAACCAGTTGCTGGTATATTGAAGGATTCTTTCAGAAGAACACTGCTTTGTAGGTAGATAAGCATCAGTTTTAGTAAGCTGATACCTACTGATCATTAAAAAGCACAAATGGCATCTACCTCTAAACGGAATACAATCTACGAGAAAAGATCTTTATCCAGAGAGAAGCAGCACACTTATACTCTCCTTATAATATTGTTCAGAAATTCTACATGCTACATCCTTCCATTGTTCAGTAAAACTCTAGACTTGAAAAAAAAAGTCATTTTTACTTTTAAGTGACTCTGAAGTTTGTAGTATCTTGAAAGCTTAGTAGTTCTTCGCTCTGCATATCCAAGTGAATAATAGTTTTACCAATAAGTACTATGCCTGATTGCTACAGTGTGTGAGCCTTTACAAAATTAAGAAATAACTTAAAGGCACACTTACTGTACACTGACAGAAAAATTTTGTATAGGGCTTAGACTGCTCTCCATTCATTCTATAACACTGATAGATGACTTAATGAACATATCCTCCCCAAACAGAACAAAATACAAAAGCCATCTGAATAAAACATGCAAAACAACTGCTACCGCATCTCGCCCCAATTCTGATTTGAGAAGCACAAGAAGTTTCAGATAATGAGTAAGTTTAACACATTTGAGCACAGGACCCTAAAATGGACAGCATTTCTCAGCTGTAACTTGAAAGAATGTCACAGTAACACTCATATATTAGTTACACATTTTAAGGAATGAACCCATTCATTAGGCAAAAGACACAATCAGAAAACAACAGAGATCTAAGCACTCACTTAAGAAAAACTACTTTTGAAACTAAATATCCTACATAAAGTCTCAGGGAGCGAACTAGGCATGCAACAAACTAGATAAGTGGTCCCTCTACAAATGTGCAGTAAATTAAGATGATTCATTTAATGCCTGACTTGTTCATTTATCCCAAAATGACCGGCACTGATTTCTTCCCCCCTTCTCCAAGTTCCCTTGAAAATCTGGAGAATTCGAAGATTATTGAGACTTACCTCCTCAGCAGCAGCAGTATTCCTGATTGCTTGTAGGAGGAACGTGATCTTAGATTGACCTGGAATATTCTCATATGTCTCCTGCATGAAAAGGGATGCAGCTTATTGTAAACAATTACTAGAATGCATGTATTAAGCATTAATATGAATGGACTTTCCTTTTAAAACAACTTCAGTATCCATCCAGTTAATAGAAAATAACATAGTAAAAAAAATTAAACCTATCAAAATAAAAATTTCTGACCTATTTTAAAATCATGAGTAAAGTCTTAGTTACCTAATAAGACCAGCTATATTGGAATTATCTACATATGCATTACTGGCCACTTACAAGATGAGTTAAGAAATACAACACAAAAAGAACAGATATCCCCCTGGAAATACAGCATATACAGAACACGTATCCTCCTGGGAACTGATTGTAGCTTCTAAGATTAAGAACTTTGGAAGCTTGAGACTGAACTAAGACCAACAGGTTAATAATCACTGGCAAATGTAGAGTCCAAAAATTTGTTCAGTTCTTTTTTTGAACCTTTTTACGACCTTTCCAATATCATGTGGCAGTCACAAATCAACTACATGTTTTGAACAAGAACTTTTCATTTTTAAACCCGTGCCTGAATTTCAGAGAGATTATTTAGCCTCCCCCTTAGGGAAACTCTCTTAATAAAACAGAAAGTTTAATGAGAAGTTCAGTTATACTGTCTTACACACTTCTGGCATGCAGTTCATTCACTATGGCTTTTTAAATTAGATTGTTACTTAGAAGCTAGAGTGAGCTCAGCAAAATAACTTTTTCTATCCGAAACGTGGTATACGTGAGCATTTTAAAACCCTAAATGCTTGTTTCTAATATACTAAACCTATGTAGGTAAGAACAGGGGAATTGCAAGCTGAAGAACAATCACTTAAAACATTCAGAAATAGCTCTACGCTTACTGTCTCTGAAAGAGTAATTTTTTGTGGACACAATCATGAAGATAAATTACTCCACCCTTTCCAAATATTCACTACCCCATCCTGAACTTAAGGATCAAGCCTACTACACAAAGCCCAGATTCCTTTCAATCAGTTCCCTGCCTGCCTACTTCCCGTTCTTACCATTGCAGCAGCTCTTTTCAATATTCTAGCAAATTTACACACCTTGACAGTATACCTGCTATTTTCAATAAAGTAGTTTCCCTACCACACATTTAATGTCAGACATCTTCTTCCTCCACTTTCTGTACCTGTTTCCTAGTAGGCCTCGTTGATGGAGTCAATTCTTACTTCATATTCTCTCTAGTTGCTAATATACACTCACAGCCAAGGAGACTCTGAATCCCCAACGAATCCCTGCATTTAATCTAATCATTTCATGAAGACTGCAAAATTAAATGAGGCTTAGGGTCAGAATAGAAATCTTCTCAGATTAACCATTTCCATGAATATTTATATTGCACTACCATCTACAAATATAAAGACAAATACAGAAACAAGAAGGTTCCTTAAGCAGGTGCCCAACATGGACCTGAAGCTATGCTTTCATGGGACGGCTGAAGCACTGTACAAGCTGGCTTCCCTCATGCCAATTACGATAATAACGAAATTCTATTTTCAGTTATTTAAACTCACTAGAAATGGCAGCAACCTATGCAGTTGTTCACTGGCATAATTCTGTCAATTCAATAAAGGGGATTCAGAGGATGCTAAAGAGCACCAGGGCAAGGTAGGCAAAAGGAACATATGGCCAAAACCAGAATCTTCCCTCTGTACTGGTAGAGGGCTACTTTGCTGGCTCCACCCATCCTACTACCAGCCTTAGCTACACCCAAACTACGTACCTGGATGCTACATCTTCACTGTATTCTTCTAGTTCACAATTAGTTCCCCAGCTACCTTATCCAGAGGTACAAATTTCTCACACAGCAAGACTGACTTTCAGAATACATGCAAGCAAATATCTATTATCTACACTTAGTATTCATGTTCTTCCAAACCCGAGAAATATATTTTAAGAAAAGAATCACAAAATCATCAAGGCAAAGTAAATAAAAGTTTCTCTATCATAAGACAGGCACACAAATAAGAGAAAGACAGGCTTTTATAGTCAACAGACAACATTCCAGTAATTTTTAAGGGGAGACGAAATTAACGAACCAGGTTTCAGAAAACTAGTCAGAATAAGTTATGAGTGTGCTAGCACATACATAGATCCATATACATAAATACTTAAATAAAAACAGGTTTTAGGTGATTAGACCTTCCTCCTCCCCCTTCTGTTTTTTACAGCTTTTACTACACCCCCACCCAAACAGGGTGTGACTATACATCTCCATCAAGTCTAGTCTTCAACATAACATCCTAATTTCAATGACCAGACTTATTAGGAATAACCCAAGTCCATCTCTTTCAGTTCCCTGTCTATCCATTTCTCTTTCTCACTGGTTTTCGTTTGACACAAATGAAAACCCGTTATTCAATTTACCTGCAGTTATCTGAATCCCTATAGTATTCAATATTGCTATCCAACAGTGAGTACACTTTAAAAAAATGATTGGACTATGCAGATGTTTAAGATCAAATATGAGTCTTGTATGATTTTAGTAAGCAGATATTCTAAAGGCTATGCAATACTTTCATCCAAAGAAATATTACTTCAAGACAGACAACTTAAAAAAAAAAGTCTATCTACCTATACTGTAGAGACAGATTTGTGTTTCTAGGTACAAATTCGTTAACCCACCATGAAGATGACCAAGGTGGGTTCTTCACAGCCACGCATGGTGGAACAATAAGAGACAACAGGCATAAATTGAAAAAAGGAGGTTAAGACTGGATAGGAGTTCAGACCTCATTGCTCTAATGAGCACAGTCAAGCAGGAGGGGGTTACTCAAAGAACTTGTGCAGTCTCCATTCTTGGAGGTTTTCAAGAGTCAGCGGGACAAAGCCCCGAGTGACCTGGTCTGACCTGATAGTTGGCACTGCTTTGAGCAGGAGATTGCACTACAAACCGCCTGAGGACCCATCCACTCTGAATGATCCTAAACGATAAATATACTTACAATACACCTTGGAAATATGCAGAAATCAATGCCAGATTCAGTGCAGTTAAATGAGTAAAAACTATACTACTCGCTTGTATTTGTATATGAAACTAATGGACTTGAAAAGCTTGGTAATCCATCGTGACAATTAAGGTTTCTTATTCTGATAGACCACAGTGCATAAGTAGCTATGAAGATTAAAAAAACTCCAACTAATTCCAAGCAAGTTTGCGACAGAACGTGCAAATTGTAAGAATCTAAGTTTTGGACTTCTTTTCCAAGAATGTTTTATTTCACGGGCATTATGACACAGCTACCCAATAAATTTGCTTTATTACAATTTTAATAAAGTTCAAAAAGTTGTGAGAAATATTCTTATATCACATGCAGGCAGTTGAGAAGAGAAAGAAATTCAGCTCCCAGGGAATGGCCTCCATTCCATCTTTATGTTCAGGAATGTGGGAATAATTCTTGCTGCTTCTCTAGAAAGTGTTTGTGGTAATCAATACTGAACTTTTCTAGCTTTCTAAAACTGTATGTCTCCCCTCCTCCTCATTCCCAAATTATATTTTAGGAATTTTCACTGCAGCATCAGGAACAATAATACTTTTTATTCTTCACCAAACAATGCGCTGAACTCTGCTGACCGCTGAAGTGATGAGAGCGATAAAAGACCCGATGCAGCCATGCAGTGGGAATTCATGCTAAACCTAGACGCTAGTATTTAATTCAATGGGAGAGATTCCCCACTAGGCTTGACAATGGAGTCTTAAGCATGACAGAGAGAAAGAATTAACGTGGCTTAGCCATCACAAAGAATTTTAGCTGAAATAACACATCTGAAAAGTTTTTGCTGATAACAGAGAAACTCAGTATATTGAAAACGCTTCTTTTAGTGAAATATTTCTTAACTGACGAAACACTTGAACACCCGGCCNGGGGCTCGGCGAAGCCCTTCAATCACGCCCCTCCGAGCCCCGCACCCATCCAGGACCGACACCCGCCCTGACCTCCTTTGGGGCCCCTCACCCAGCGAGGACCGGCCCCACCGCCCGCCTGGCCTCCCCTCCCCTCCCCGCGCTCCCTCAGGCCGGCCAGCCCGGGCGGAGCTGGCCCAGGCCCCATCTCCCCGTGGGCTCCACATGGCGTGGGGAGCGGACAGGAGGCGGCCGAGGGCCGAGTGGTGCCAGACAGGCAGGGCCGACGCGGGGGGGCGGGGAGGGGGACGGGGACACGACGGACGGACGGACGGACCCCTCGCGCCCTCACGCGCGCGCCGGCGGCCGGAGCCCTCGCCCTCGCCAACGGCCGGCGGCAACCGCCGCAACCGCCCGGCTCCGCGGGGAGCGGGGAGGAAAGGCCCGGGCCGCCCCGGCAGCAGCTGGTGCCGCTGCTCACACGTGGGGCTCAGCCGGCCCCGCCGCCTCCCT